>JAFEMH010003263.1:0-277624 GCA_022495995.1 Adenophora triphylla var. japonica | reverse complement strand
GATCGACAATTTGAGAGGTTGACAAGTGATCTCTACAATCGACCACGTAATGAAACCCGAAGGATTATGTCCACTTGGGTTCAATAAGGAAGTGCTAGAAATTCCCAATCTTGACATGTCGTAATACATGACCAGCATGTATGAAAATGGGGTAGAAGAAAGATTCACAATATTATCAAGATTTGAGTCATGGCGACTCCACTTTGGCGGTTTGGAAGAAGTCGGGAAGCGGGGCAGGTGAGAGTCATAAGATTGGAGGAAGGAATGAGGCTGCGAAGATCGAAGTCACCTCAACCAAGATGTCGACATATGACAATCCGGACAAAAGCTGAATCGTCGATCGCTTGGGAACCACCGTTCCAATCCTTATCGAAGGATTGATACTAGCAAAATTAATTCAATAGATGGTGAGGATGAAGATAGCGATAATGTGCCTAACATTTCGATTATTGTTTTTACGTTGACATTTCGGGTATACTCGTATGCAGCAACCTTGGGGACCAAGCCGGATGGCGAAGAAGACGGATAAGGCCACGGGGTGGCATGACAAGTCAAAATGGTGTGCTTACCATGAAGACTTTGGACATGTTGCGAAAGATTGCATCGCGTAAGAAAGGAGATCGGTTACTTGCTCTCGAAGGGACATCTCGAGTTGCGGGATCCCGAGAAAGAAGAAGGCCGAAAGTGCGGAAGCTCCTCATGGCCGAAAGACCGGTTTCTCCCCCAACATCAACAAAGGTGATCAATTTCATTAGTGGAGGTTCGAAATATGTGGTACATCCTATTTTGCCGCAAAGCGACATGCTAAGGAGTCAAAGAGGAGAAGCGGAAAGACGGCCCGGGATGTCGACACCCTGCGGGATCCAATCACCTTTGATGAAAGTGATCGAGATAACTTCTTTGGAACCCCACCACGACGGTCTGAAGTTATTTCCTTGCGGATCGCCCAGCTGTACAATCCGGTGCATCCTGGTTGATGGGGGTAGCTCTGTCCAATCTTATTATGTTGGGTACCCTTAAGGAAATGAACATCCCCCGAGAATCGGAGATCGTTAAGAAGTCTTCCGATCTTTGGTAGGCTTCGGTGGTGAGTCAAAAGAAAGCAGTGGGAGATAAAGCTTCCAATATACTCAAAGGGCCTCGGCTTACCATGGAACGGTTCTGCGTAATTGATTGTGCAACATCCTACAATGTCATCTAGGAAGGCCGTGGATTCATGGAATGAAAGTGTACCCTCCCAGCATATACCATCAGGTGTGTGAAGTTTCCAACACCTTGGGGTGTCGCTAAGATTGGATGATCAACGGGTGGCGAAGGAATGTTATAAAACTTCAATGAAGGCGTCGACATCTCCAAAACAAGCATAGCAATTACGAGAGGAAAGTACGTGAAGTCTGGAAGCTAGGGAAGATGATGTGAAAGAAGTATTGCTAGACCCTTCCAACCCGGACATCAAGGTACTTATTGGCATGACATCCCATCGGATATAGAAGAGAAGCTTGTGGACCTATTAAGAAGCGAGAATAAAGAGTTTTGCTTGGAAACATGATGACATGACGGGCATCGGCAAAGATGTCAATCACTCACAAACTTAACATAGATCCTAGCTTTAAACCGGTACACACGAAACGTAGGAAGTTTGCGAAACCGAAACCGGATCATCAAGGAAGAGGTAGAGCGCTTACTCAAAGCCAACATGATACGAGAGGTCGATTACCCAAGATGGTTAGCAAACGTGGTTGTGGTAGAGAAGAGGAACGGGAAATGGCGAGTTTGTGTTGACTTCAGACTTGAATAAAGCACATCCAAAAGACCCTTTCCCTTTGCCACACATAGATTCGTTAGTTGATGCCACCTCAGGACATGAGCTCCTCACATTCATGGATGCATCCTCGGGATTTCAACAAATCCAGATGGAACCATCGATCAAGAAGACACCGCCTTCATAACGCCCACAGGTATTTATTGTTATATTGCTATGCCTTTTGGACTAAAAAATGCGGGTGCAACATATCGGAGGCTCGTCAACAAAATGTTCAAAGATCGGATTGGGGACACAATGGAAGTATACATCGACGACATGGTAGTAAAATCCAAGAAAGCCGAAGATCACATAAGCAACCTATCTCGAGCCTTTGACATCTTGGATTGTTTCAATATGAAACTTAATCCGGCTAAATGCAACTTTGGAATGAAGGCGGGAAGTTTTGGGTTATATGGTTACTAAAAGAGGCATTGAAGGCTTTGCCCCGGAAACAGAGATACGTGCTATTATCAACTGTCGTCACCTCAATCTGTCAGGACGTCCAAAGATTGACGGGAAAGATTCTTTGCACTCACCGATTCATCTCAAAATCCTCGGATCGATGCAAACCTTTCTACGATATCTTAAGGAAGAACAAGAAGTTCCAATGGGAGGACCAACATGAAGAAGCCTTTCGGGAGCTCAAAACTTACTGTCGACACCTCCATTATTGGCCAAACCCCGGGAGGAGGAACATCTCTACATCTACCTAAGCGTATCGGAAGGCGGCTGTAAGTGCGGTCTTGGTGACGAACGAGATGGTAATCGGCAACCCATCTACTATATAAGTAAGACACTCTTAGATGCGGAGACCAGGTACTCTCATTTACAAAAGTTAATTTTAGCTTTGATATTTGCTTCTATTAAATTAAGACACTATTTTGAAACACATACTATAATTGTACGCACTAACTATCCTATTAAGAATGTTATGAGAAAACCAGAGATGTCGAGTCGAATGGCGAAAATGGTCTGTACAATTAAGCACATACGACATCAAATATGAGCCAGAGCTGCAATAAAATCTCAAGCCCTAGGCGATTTTGTGGGCGATTTTAGTCCAGACCATGCAACAAGAAGGTGGAATTGGAAGTACGGCAACTTCAAGATGATGACATCTGAAAATTTGGACTCTCTACACGAGATGGTGCTTCTAACATGAGAGGTACGGGTCTTGGAGTTGTACTAAAATCGCCACAAGGGGACATAATACCACAATCCATCAGTTGCAGTTTCAAGGCCACTAATAATGAAGCAGAATATGAGGCACTAATTGCAGGTTTAACAGCAGCCCAGGACCTAGATGTAAAGCATATCCGGGTGTTTATGGATTCTTTGCTAATTGTTAACCATTACAACGGATCCTACATAGCAAAAAACGCTAAGATGACGACATATTTGGAAATCGAAAAAATTCTTTCGGCAAAATTCAAATCATTTTCCTTGGTACAAATTCCACGAGAAGAAAATTCTCAAGCAGATGCTCTGGAAAACTTGAGTTCAGCCTTCAAAAGCATTTCACAGACAAGTATCCCAATTGTGCATATTGACATCCCAGCAATTGATCATCTTGAGATGTTCGCTCTAGATGTCGACGTACCTTCCTCTCCGGCAACCTCTTGGACGGCTCCTATTATCGAGTATCTCTTAGATGATACGATCCCAGTCGAGGAGAAAAATGCTAGAGCCTTCAGGGTAAGAGTATCTAAGTATTTACTTATTAATAACCTCTTGTTTAGAAAATCTGCTGCGAGGTCACTACTTAAGATGTCTAGAAGCGAGATAGAGCCCATCGGGTTCTCGAGGAGCTGCACGAAGGACAATGTGGAAATCATGCGGGGCGAAGTCTGCATACCAAGGCTCTTAGAATGGGCTATTTTTGGCCCACAATGAGAAAAGACGCCGTTGACTACGCAAAGAAATGTGATTCTGTCAACGACATGGGGACATCCTACACCCAAGTGAACTACTACATCCTATCCTGTCGCCATGGCCATTTATGGTGTGGGAATGGACATCGTAGGAAAATTACCCGGGGCACCGAGGGTGGAAGAGTATTTCTATTGGCTATGACAGACTACTTTTCTAAATGGGTAGAAGGCGAGGCGTACGTACAAGTTCGCGACAGAGAAGTTATATCTTTTATCAAAAGAAATATATTCAGCCGATTTGGGATACCTTCGGAGATAATTTGTGACAACGGCTCCCAATTCATTAGTAAGAAAACCCAAGATTTCTTGACATCTTGGGGAGTCAAGATGGTGACATCTTCACCTGTTCACCCTCGAAGCCAATGGACGGGGCGAGAATCTAGCAACAAAATAATCATAAGCAACTTAAAAAAGAGGCGGAACCGAGAAGAAAGGACGATGGGCGAGAAAGAGTTACCAATGGTTCTATGGGGTGACGAATGACATCTAAGAACGCTCTTGGTCAAACCCCTATTCACTTGTATTTGGAACAGAATCGGTTATTCCGGCGAAGTACTTGTACCTACGGCCGGATACGGTTTGTTGACATCGAACATAATAAGGACATCTTGATACATGACTTAGACACCGTGGACGAGGCGAGGGACATGGCGAAAGTTCGCATGGCGGCATATCAACAAAGGGTAGCCGAGATCTTACAACAAAAACGTAAGGATTAGAAGGTTTCAAGTAGGAGATTTAGTCCTACGAAAGGCATTCCAAAATACTGAAAGGAGCTCAATGCGAGGCAAGCTCGCCCCAAAATGGGAAGGACCCTACCTAATAGATGCACGGGTAGGGAAAGGAGCATATCGCTGGCAACCTTGGATGGCCAAATGATACCACGAAGTTGGAACGCCATTCACCTTAAAAGGTATTACATACGAGCAGAAACCCCTCTTAAACTCATCTCTTCCCAGGTATGGATAATCTTTTATTTATTGGTAACCTTTTATTTTTCTATGTACTCTTTCATTTACTTCATTGCTAATCAAGATGTCACTAACACACCTTGTGGAGAGACGTCAACCTTAGTTGGCGTCCGTTTTTAACATGTTTCTGTCTTATGAGGTGTTGACATATTTACATGGGGACATGTCGAAAGTACGCAAAGAACAACGAATTCTCCTCCGTCAGAGACTGGCCATCTCTTCTTAAGTAAAGGTACACAATCCCTTCTAAGGTTTAAAGAGTTAATTACCTCTTTCTTAAGATGTTAGGTTACCACACCTTCGCCTGGAGCGCAAGTTATCTCTTTAATTGAGGTGTGGGGTGGGCCTATATGGGTAAACTCATATAGCTTACCCATTCCCACTCAGTTAAATGATTGATCTTACGTATTATTCTTGTGGTTATGACATATACATGTCATCTTAAGTATCTACAGCTTTGACATACTATCATGTCACCTTACGAGCATAACAAGTAACCATACAAAGAAAGATTTCATCCAAAAGAAAACAAGCCTTGACATGCTTGAAAACTACTAAACCTTAACTAGATTAAAGTTACCATAAAAACATCCAAACTACCAACGTTAAAGTGCAAAAGTGTTGGACCAACCCAACACGTAAAAGAAATTGTCTTTGGTCCTTATGGACCTATTACATAACCAAACAAAAATTAAAATTGTCTTAAGGGATTCCACCCCAGTAATATCATCCAAAAACTAGAACAAAGTTAGTTTACCTTTTTTCAGTTGGCATCCGCCTCAGATGTTGCTTGGGGAGTGACTTCTCCAATCTCTGCCGCATCCTTTACAATCGCTTCATTTGGGTTTGAGGACACCTCACCTTCATCCACTGGTTACGCTGTCAACCTGGAAAAGTGGGCACATTCCTTGTTGAGATCCCGGCTCTCGGCCTTCCCTTCTCGAAACTCCCTCATCATCTTGATCTTACCTTTGGGAAAGCTTGATCTTAGCGGCGGCCAACTTGCATGAACCTTTCACCTCTGCAATCTCCTTAAGATGATCCTCCTCGCTTTTCGCCAAGTTGTTCGGTAAGTCCTTTACCGTTTGCTCTGCTCTTCCAATGACTTGCCTTGTTGCTCCGGGGTCTTTTCATGCACCTTCACCTTGTTCTCTAACACTTTGTCTTCTCCTTCCTAACCAAAGCAATGTCGGCTTTTGACTTCTTCTTTAGCATCTCAATTTCTTTTACCAAATCCTCCACATACCCTACGATCTGAAAAATAATAACTCGACATCACTATATGTTATAAAAACTTTTGAGTTAGTCAAATCCAATTAACAACATCTTACCCCGGTAGCAAAACTCATGTATTTCTTCTTGAAATCCCTACGGCATTCCATCAAAAGAATCACCAACCTCAACTACCTCTTCTTGACTAGCCTTTCTCTTCTTCACCCTAGAGCCAATACCCGCACTCTCATCTAAAGCAGGAATCTTCTTGGGAGCGGGTGGAGGTTTCATCTCTATCTTTAGAGCAGTGCCTTCGAACATGGCTTCAATGTCATCAAGATCAAAATCCGATCCTGAAATAACTGGTTTGGAAACTGCATTGACATATGAAGATTGTCAAGAAATATAATAAATCAGAATGATGAACTAAAGTGAAAAGACAACATGTTTACCTGTAGACATAATTACAGAGGTGGAGGCCTTGTGGTCTTCCGGGACAACCAAAGACGATTCCAGTAATCCCTTAGGAGATCTCTTGTCTAAGGGGAGCTGAAAAATTCGTCAACCTTGGTTAAAGTATCTTCGGCTAGGTGGGAATAGTTCTCCCCAGTCAATATCTGCATAAAGGTAAGAACAATTACGATTTCAGTTTGTTTCAAGAACAGGAAGTCACAAAGTTGAGAATTTAAGTACCTCCCTTGTTCCATTTGCTTGATATCTCATCCCCTTCTCCAATGGATGCCCTATCAACAAAGAAAAATCTATTCTTCCATCCTATCACTAGAAGACGTGGTGCTCATCAAGGAGTTCCTACCTGACCTTTTCTTAAAAAGATACCTTTTTGAACCAAAGGGTTGGAGATCATACGAATACGCTATCTCATGAAGCCCTAGATTTAACCCATTTTTCCTGTTCATTTTGATAACAAAAGCAAAAACTCTCCAAGCCATGGGCATCAGTTGAGCATAGGCAAGATGGGTCTTTTGAAAAAACTCAGAAACCAGCGACGGGAAGGGGTAACTAAACCCTAGAAGAAAAGGATACTCGAGAAAACAAATCCATTTGGCGGAAACGAAGTCAGATCTAAGGTTTACAGAGAAAGGATGAAAAATCGCACCCTTGGGGAAGTAACATTGTTGTTTTAGTGATTCTATTTGAGTATCACTAAACAAACAAGTCTCTTCATCCGGTTTTACAAGGATATTTTCACAAACGAAATCGGTAAGACTAACCTCTATGGGACTTTGTGGGGATGGGACACTCTTAGGTTTGGACGAAGACCACCTGGTCCTACCCGTGGTTGACAGACGAAAGAAAAGAAGTAAACAATGGAAGAAGATAAGAAACGAAGAAATTTTACATTGAAGAAGAACAGCGTCGTAAGCAAGCAGGGGTGAAAATGAAGCTTTAAGAAGCCTATTAATCCTTCCAAGCGGTTATTAAAAATAAAAAGAACTCTTTTTTTGAAAAAAATACTTTTTCCTAAGCATTTCACCCCAACCGTCCATTGTCGCCACGTATCCCTGAACCGTCCCATCAGGCAAAGCTGGCAGTTGAGCATTTAATGGGGAGACAAACATTTGCCTCTTCAATTGCCAACATAGTCAAATGTTTTTGGGGACAAATTGTTGTGGGTATTTTTCAGCATGGTGACATCTTCAGTTGATCCTGCATGTTAAGATGTTATTCCACTGTAAGTATCGTTTTAATATTTACTTATTTGATATTTCCTAATATCTTTATTCTTATTTTCCAGTAATTAAGAGAGAAGAATACGGGATATTTTCCTAGCACGTTCAAATATAGCTTCAACGGCAAAGAATGACTTGGTCTCATGGACGTTGAAAAGGATAAAGATCATCTCCGGGATTATAGGAACAAACTCTTACCCTTTCTTATATTTAAGGGGAGGTGGAGACGGAAATGGACACGCATTCTTATATGCACACACTCTACGCACAAGTTAATTGTAATCCTCTCCGTCCTCTTCCGAAGTTGTAATTCAATTATCATAGTGAAACTTTTAAGGTTGGAGACCTAACTCCAGGGGTTTTTTCCGAAGAGGTTGTCACCTCCAAGGTTTTCCTCGTTAACAAATCGTGGTGTCATTCATTCTTTTCATGTCATTGTTCCATTTATTCGAATTCCACAGTCCCCTCCTTAGTATTTAAATCCACACACTTGTCAAAGTCAAGATTCAACTCTATTGTTTTTTCTACCAAAACAGTATGTGTTTGATTTTTAATTTTTTTTGTCAATCACGCCACAATTTTTAATATATGTCATCATGTTTTTATTATTGATTTTACTTTGTTTATTAAATGGTTATTTCGTTGAATTTTTGTGAGGATATTTGGTGGTGTTATTGTTGATTATTGAATATGGACAAATTTCTCATCAAAAGAAAAAAAATTGGGGATGGTGAAACTAGTTTTAAAGTAGTGCACCAAGTCAACAATCGGTTCCCGTTATGACTTCTGCTAGTAAAGAGTTTGTTGATTTGAATAGTCTTCCTTCTAATCCTGCACTTAGAAAAAGAATTTCTGAATATCATCCATAGCAAGTTGATGATATTAGAAGATACTATCTAGTAAAGGGTCCTTGTCAACTCCACGATTATGATTTTCCTTCAAAGATGATTGGGACTAAAATGCGTCGCTTTAATATGAAATGGTTCAAAGAATATGGTAATTGGTTAGAGTATAGCATTGCAGAAGACAAAACATATTGTTTGTGTTGTTATTTGTTTAAAGATCAATCACGTGATCAAAGATTTGGTGCTTGTGCATTTATAAGTGTTGGTTTTTCTAGTTGGCATAAAAAGGAGAGGTTTGATTTACATGTGGGTGGAGTCAATAGTTTCCATTATATTTAATTAAAGAAATGTGAAGATCTTATGAGACAAAATCAATCTGTTGAAATTGCTTTTCATAGACAAGATGATGCTTTAAGAAATGATAACCGGATTTGACTATGTGCTTCAATTGCTAGTTGTAGATTATTGTTGAATCAAGGGCATGCTTTTCGTGGTCATGATGAGTTAGAAGATTATTTGAACCAAGGGAATTTCCTTGAAACGCTAAAGACTCTATCTCTTCACAATGAATCTATTGGCAGTGTGATTTTGAAAAATGCGGACAAAAGGAATTGTCAAATGAAGTCTCCTTCAATTCAAAAGGATATTGTTCATTGTTTTGCTCAAGAGATAGAACAAAAAATCATTGAGGAGTTTAAAGATGATTATTTTGCATTGTTGGTTGATGAGTCTAGCGATGTGTCTAAAAAAGAACAAATGGCTGTGGTTTTACGATATGTGGACTCTTATGGATATGTAAAAGAGAGGTTCATTCGTGTTGTTCATGTGTTGGAGACTTCTGTTTCATCTTTAAAATCTGCTATTGATGGTGTGTTAGATGACTTGAATTTGAGTATGATGAAAGTTCGGGGTGAGAGGTGAATTCAATGGTTTGAAAACTTTGATTATGAGAGAAAATCAATCTGCATATTATGTTTACCATTTTTCACATCAGTTACAATTAGCTCTTGTTGCTTTGGCAAAAAATTATGATGATATTGAGGATTTTTTCAAAATGACTTCCACCATAACAAATGTTGTTGGAGCATATTGTAAACGTAAATATATGCTTCGATTACGACAAGCTGCAAAAGTGACATAAGAAATCGGTAATGGTTTAATTGAATCAGGAACATGATTAAATCAAGAGTTATGTCTTTCGAGAGCCGCGGATACACGTTATGGGTCTCATTTTAGATCATTGTTGAACTTATCTATCATGTTTTCTTCTGTTGTTAAAGTTCTTGAAGTTGTTTCTTATGATGCTACTGAGTCATCACAAAGAAATCAAGCACGTGGTCTACTTGGATATTTGCAGTCATTTGATTTTGTCTTTAATTTGCAATTGATGTTGACTATTCTTTCGATTACAAATGAGTTGTCACTAGCTTTGCAAAGGAAAGACACAGATATTTTGAATGCTATGTCGCTTGTTAAATTGAGCAAGGAAAGATTGCAAATGACAAGAATTGATGGGTGGGAATCTCTCCTAAAGAAGGTAATTGACTTTTGCAGCAAGAATAACATTGATAGTTTGGATATGAATGTTGACTATGTTAATCGTCACCGTCCTCGCCATAAGACACATGTTACAAACGATTTTCATTATCGTGTGGAGTGCTTCTATGCCATTTTGGATAAGCAGATTTTGGAGATTAATGATCAGTTCAATGAGATAATACTGAGTTGGTTCTTTGTGTTGCTAGTTTGAATCCAAGTGATAGATTTGTTGATTTTGATTCATCAAAATTGATAAGGTTGGATCAGTTTTATCCGGATGACTTCACTTATCGTGAAGGTAATGCTCTTAAGTATCAACTAGAGACATATATTATGGATATTCAATCAGATGACAGATTTGGTCAATTGAAGGGCCTTCCAAATTTGTACTTACTTCTATTGACAACAAGAAAATGCTTGTCGTATCCATTGGTGTTTCGACTATTGAAGCTGGCATTGATTTTGCCTGTAGCAATGGCAAGTGTGGAAAGATACTTCTCCGAGATGAACTATGTCAAGAACAATTTACGAAGCAAGATTTGTAATCAATTTTTGAATGATTGTCTTGTATGTTATGTTGAAAATATTTGCTTAGGAAAGTAACAAATGATGGTGTTATTAAACGTTTCAAAGTATGAAAACGCCTAGGGTACAAATTTAATTCGAATATTTGTATTGTTTTTTCCTATGAGACATTTATATTCGAAGTTATGTATTGCAATGTAATTCGTTACGAAAAATTTAGTATGAAGTTATGTAGTGTAAATTGTGCACCCGCAGTTAAGAAATCCGCCACTGACCATCTCCACTTTTCCATCATCAACTTGTTATCGATATCACTTTCCTCTATCGTCGCCATCAGTCCAAGACAACACACATGACCACCACGCATCATAATTTTTTTCACATCCAAAAAAGATATTGCAACCAATACATACATAAATCAGATGAAAACAAATAGAAATGAGTCATGAATGAAGCAAATATGAAATTGGCATACCCAACACAAATATAATAACAAGCACAACACCACTAATTGAAACACCACCAATTGAAACAACACCTCTTTCAAATCTAGAAAGAGAAGAAACAAAGAAAAAACTAGGCTGGTAAGTGGTTCGTTTCAAATTGCGATTTGAGACCGAATCGGATCGAATCAAATTATGCATTTTGGTTTGATTTTCAAGTATGAATGTTTCGGTTCATTCTCAAATATTGGCAAATCATAGTTCAATTTGATTTGTGGTCTGACCCTCCCTAACCAACCCAAGCCGAACCAAATCACGGTTTGAGACCGCGAGACCAAACCAACAAACCGAAACGTTAAATCAAACCACCAAACTGAACCAACACACCAAACCACATTAAATCAACTAATATTAACCCCCATTTTGTATCTTATTTAATATTTTCATATAATTTTTAATATTTTCTTTTAGATCAACAAAAAAACTACATTAAATAGACTAATCCTAAACCCTGTTTTGTATTTTATTTAATATTAATTTCATCATTTGTTATCATAATTATGACACATAAATAACCAAGTTCTCTACATGATCGACATTGTAAAGTGTTTTTCTTCCTTCGACTTCTCTCTTTCTCTAGTCTCTCTCTTCTCTGACTTTCCTCTTAAACACCCGCATCTTTCGCTTTCCTCCGTGATTTCGAAAAATTTAAACAAATTTGATAATAAGTTGCCATCTGAATTGTGGTTTGAACTGTAGTCTAAACCATGGTATGTACCGCGATCTGAACTGTGGTTTGAACCAAATAATTGAACCGCGGTTTGAATCAAACCGAACCAAACCATTGTGGTTTGACTTGATTTGGTTTGAATTTTTTCATGTTTCGATTTAAAATTTTCCCAAACCGATGACTATTGGTTCATTCCGTAAATTCTTCCAAACCGAACCATTTACACCCCTAGAAAAAACCTTACTTTCATGCCCCTGTCCAGGAGACGCCTAACAATCAAGGGACGGGCATAGGGAAGATGGTGCGGTTGGCGGATGGGTCTTGTTTAAAAAGGTGGCCGCCTAAGAATTTAGGCCTACGAGTGGTGTATTACTGAAGTTAAGAGATGCCGTAGATGGAGGTTAAAGACTACAGAGGAGAACAAAAGAGAGAGATCTGCCGGAGAGGATTTTGGTGACGGATTTGGGAAGTGGATGGATTTGGGAAGAGAGGGAGAGAGAAGAGCATGTGTTTGATTTGTGGATTTCCTTTTTCTCCTTGAATTCAATGTGCAAATCTCATGCCCTGCAAATGAACCATTTTACCCTTTAAAATGTCATGAGCGTGACATATGACATTGTTTTCGTTAGTTTTTTTTACGGATCATCCATTTTTATACTAGACTAGTACATGCCCGTGTTCAAGAACACGGGTTTGTTTTTTTTTAATTTTTTAATTTTTTTTAATTTTTTTTTAAGGACAAAATGGGAAAGGGACAAATGTACGAGGACAAAATGAGAAATTCGATGATTGAAACTATTCACAGTACTGTTCATGGTGAGTTGGCATGATCTTATTTATAATATAGATTGCACCCACTTTACAAGAATAGGAATCAAGTTATAATGAATGCAAACTCGATAACAAATTTAAATATATTATAAAATTCAGATAACTAAATTACAACTACCGCTTTTAGTTTTTACATACTCAGTTCTTAACATACTGAAACAACTCCAATTACTAGTATCAAACCAAAAGCGATCCGTACAAGCTAAATTCACTAATCAAAAATAGGGACAACGAAAAAACTTAGAGTTTAATGTAATCATTTTTATCTTTATCAAGGTCTTTACTTTCATAAAAAAAAATTGACAAAATAGTTATTTGGATATAAAAACCATTCAAGTTTAAGTTTCACCTTAAATTTATTTTAATCTTACATTAAACTTATCTTATTTTAATAATTGATTTACTAAGTAAAGCAACATATAGAGGAAGGTAATAAAGAAAGGTACATTTGATAATTTGATATATTATATTTATTTTTCTTAAAAGTTATAAAAAAAATATAAATGACCACTATTTTGAAATAGAGATTTTTTTTTCTTTTTGGGGAGGGGGGGGGGGTTTGGGCTCATTTCTTCAGTGAAAAGTGCTACAGCTACGGACTATATAGCCATTACACAACTATTAGTAAAATATTACGGAATATCAAAAAGGTTTTCTTTAAAAGAAATAACTAAAATAAATAAAAATCAGAAAATAAATAAAATTGAAATACGAAAATTCAAGACTTGAGTTGGACACAATATCTGTAAAAAGTAATTGTTACACATTAGTGATAATGGTTACTAACAATCTTCTCGTAAAATGCAACGGCTTTAATTGTCGTTAATAAGAGCAATCCAAATTAACGACTTGAGCGAACAATTATAAATGTTTGGAACTTCTGTACTTGAAGGGAATATATGCTTCAATATGCTCTCTCTCTCTCTCTCTCTCTCTCTCTCTCTCTCTCTCTCTCTCTCTCTCTCTCTCTCTCTCTCTCTCTCTCTCTCTCTCTCTCTCTCTAACCGGCTATTGAATACTAACCACTGAATTGAATGAATTTGTCAAACTTGGGGGGGGATTCCTTTTATTGTTTTTCAAGAGTTTTGTTGCCTTATAGGAAATAAACACAAATCTGCACAGATCAATCCTGACCGTCAGATCACACCTGATCGAGAAATCAGATTCAGCCAATCGACCCCGATCCAGTGTGAACGGGTGTACCACCGTACCTACTCCAACTGCGACCTGATTTGTGCCCATACATGAACAGACACGGATCTGATTCACCTCCTGATTGGACCAACACGCGGCTTGCCCAATTAGGCAGCCGAGACTGAACCAACACCACGCTTGAACCAAACCGCCTCCATAGGTTCGAACCATTGCAAGCACCGAACCGCCCCGGTTAAACCCACGAGCTGAACCATCTAGATGGGTAAGTTGGACAAAAATTTAAGGCTCCTTAGCTCTTAGCGACGATGCGGTCGTGCGAAGTGCAAAGTGTGTCGTAAAGTGCCTAATGTGAGCTTTGCCCATTTTGCGGCCTCAGGCTCGGATGGTGCTTCGCACCATCCTCGTTGTTCAATTTTGAGCTAGACCAAAACTAGCCCAATTGACCACTAACTTGCATGGATGGTGCAATTGACCACTAGTTTGCATGGTAAGTGGATAACACTTGATTGTTACTTTCTTGAAGTGGATGAGTTTATAGACTCTCCTACTTTGTGCTTTCTTGGCAATGTGGGATATGGTTTTTCGTATTCATAAAAACTCTTAATAAACCCATTTCAAATTTCATACTTTGAGCATTTATCTCTCATTCACCACAATTTGGTTTTGAGAAAATAAAACATTAATATATTACAAATGTAGATTACAAACGTAGAATTTATTTTCATTTAAATAAAATGAAATTACATTTAATTTTTGGTTTAATATTGGTCAAACCCAATATTTGAAATCAAATTCCAACAATCTCCCACATGAATGACAATTAATGCATGTATGCAGATTCGTCCAAAAGTTTCGACGGATTATTATTGCATCAAGATAGGTTTCTTATGGCCTTTAACCTCTCCTAGTAAAATACTATCGGATATACTAGCCATTTATTAGTGCGATGCTTTGAACTAGTAATTGTATAGTGTATACCAAGACAATAGTACTCACACAATAATAGCTCTAACACTATTTATTCTCACGTTGTGTCCATTTCGTCCCTGGACCGTATCTCATTTATAAGTGTTCATTCAGAAGCGGCCCTATTACTTCTCACTTATATATGTGATTCTACTTCAAAGAGTATCATGCTATCCACGTAGGTATATGAATCATTAAAAGTTTTCTGAACTTAACCTCACCATTGTTGCATGTACATAAACTTGGATGTTCTGTGAATGAGTATGAAACAGGTTCTAAGTGTTCTAACGAACATCAGAACTTAGTTGTCTCATTGAACCAAGGCTTTCGGATCTCCTTGCGGATTTTAAACTCATTCATCTTAACAGTTTATACAGTTGATCTCTATTATACTTTTCGTAAACAGATCCGCTATGTTATCGTTTGACTTTACATAGTCAATTGTGATAACGCCATTCTTGATCAATTGTCTGATGGTATGATGTCCCTAACGAATATGTCTAGACTTACCATTGTACATAATGCCCTGCGCCCTTCCTATTGCTGATTGACTATCACAATGTATTAGTAGAACATGCACATGCTTATTCTAACAAGGAATATCCTCTAAGAAGTTCTTAATCCATTCAGCTTCTTCTTCAACTTTATCTAAATCTATAAACTCAAATTCCATTGTGAATCTTTCTATACACGTTTTTTTGTAGGATTTCCATGACACCGCTCCTCCACCTATTGTGAATACATTTCCACTTGTGGACTTGGAGTCTTTCGTGTTATATATCCAATTGGCATCACACTATCCTTCTAATATTACTGGATATCTCTTATAAAGTATCTCATGTTTCAATGTATACTTTAAATATCTCATTACCTCATTAGGGCCTTTTAATGATCCGCACTTGGATCACTAGTGAACCTGCTTAGTTAGCCCACTGAATATGCAATGTCTGGCCGTGTACAATTCGTTAAGTAAATCAGACTGCCAATTATTCTTGCATATTACAATTGAGAAACTGGTTCCCCTATATTCTTTGCTAAGTGTAGAGTCAAGTCTACCAGGGTGTTAGCCGGAGGGCTATCAGTGACATCGAATTTTATAAGTACATTTTCTAGATAATGGGACTATGACAGGACTATCCCTTCTGATGTTTTATAAATCTTTATTCCTAATATAACATCATCTAATCTCATGCCTTTCATGTCAAAATACTTCTTTAACATGCCTTTAGTATTTATGATCAACTCATGATTGATTCCCACAATTACCACGTCATTTGAATAAAGACAGAGAATTAAAAATGATTCAGATGTTCCTTTAATGTAGACACACTTGTCACATTCATTTATCTTGAATCCATTTGATAACATAGTTTGGTCAAACTTCTCATGCCATTGTTTAGGTGCTTGCTTTAGTCCGTACAACGACTTTACAAGTTTACACACCTTCTTCTCTTTATCAGGAATAATGAACCCTTCAGCTTATTTCATGTAAATATCTTCGTCCAACTCTTCATTCAAGAAAGTTATTTTCATATCCACTTGATGTATCTCAAGGTTATGCACTGCGTCAATTTTTATGAGAACACGAATGAACGTGATTCTTGTGACATGGGAATATGTATCGAAAAAATCATATCCCTCCTTTTATCTAAACCGTTTGGCTACTAGCCGGGCTTTACACTTATCTATAGATCCATCTGCCTTATACTTCCTTTTAAGGATCCACTTGCAACCAAACGGTTTGCATCCTGTAGGGAGATCTACCAACTCTTAAGTATTATTATTCATTATGGACTCTATTTCACCATTAATTGTTTCTCTCCAGAACAGACTATCCTGACCAGATAAATCTTCTTTAACTGTAGCTGGTTTTCTTTTTAACATATATGATAAAAAATCAGGACCAAAAGACTTTTCCACTCTTGCCCACTTACTACGTCTAGGTCCTTCATCTTCTTCTTGAGATGGACCACTTGTAGCTTCATAAGTTCTCTTATTAGAACTTGTGTACTATAAATCGATAGGCACTACTATTACTAGCATATCCAATGAAAATGCAGTCAATCGTTTTTGTATGATCTTGACTTGCTTCGGCTTAGGTACTTCAACCTTAGCTAGACACTCCCACACTTTAAATTATTTATAGCACAATTTACGATTATGCCATAATTCGTAAGAAGTCTTATCGATACCTTTTCTAGGTATCTTATTAAGAATATAATTAGATGAGAGTATGTCTTCCCCACAATTTATCGAGTAAGCTAGAGCTTATTAACATTGCATTCATCATCTCCTTAAGAGTACAATTCTTGCTTTCATCTACTCCATTAGTCTGAGGTGTATACGGAGCTGTTGTTTTGATGTACAATGTCAGATTTCCAGCATAAGTCTAAGGAGCTACATATTCTCATCCTCTATTGCTTATAATCTTCTTAATTTTTACATTAATTTGATTCTCAACTTCATTCTTATAAGTTTGGAAAGCCCCTAAGGCTTCATCCTTACTTTTCAATAGATATACATAGCACTATCTTGTCAATCATCTATAAAAGTAATGAAGTACTTTGTCCCACCTCGAGTTTGCACATACTTTAGATCATAGATATATCTGCGTGAACTAATTTAAGAGGTGTCATGTTTCTGATTACCGAGGGAAATGATGTCCTTGTCATTTTCGATTCAACACAAATTTCACACTTGTCAGTCAAATCGAATTTAGGCATAGGAATAAATTATTGATTCACTAACTTCTTAATTGTGTTGAAATTCACGTGACCTAATCTATCATGCCATAAATTAGGACTATTAACAAGTAAACATTAGAAACACTGTTATTCTTTGCCTTTGGGCGATAAATATTTATTACATTCATCTTGAAAAGGCCTTTATCAAGTTACCCTTTTCCAAGGAACAGTCCATTTTCAGTCAATACAAACTTTTCTGACTCAAACACTAGTCTAAATCCAACCTTGCTCAACAGCGATCCGAAAGCAAGGTTCTTGCAAATGTCTAGGACATGCAGCACATCCACGAGAGTCTCTTTGCCTGAAATTATATTAAGCACAATCTTTCCAAGTCCCACGACATTGGAAGTAGCATAGTTTCCCATATACACCTTCCTTCCATTGATGGGAGTGTAGGATGAGAAACTCTCCCTATCAGCACATATGTGGCGGGTAGCTCCAGTGTCTATCCACCAATCTCTTGGGTTATCATCCAACTTCGCTAAGTTGGATTCAAACACAATGGCTGCTAAATCAAGCCCATTCAGATTTTTAATGATGTTGGCTTGATTTCTGGAATCGATCTCTTGAACCATATATACCCGTTCCAAAGAGTTCCACAACTCCTTGGCTCTCTCTATGAGACATTGATCTCTGTAAAGAAATTACCCGGATGGTGAGGGCGGCGAGCAATTTTTGATTTCACGGGAAAAGAGGAGTCGCCACGCCATTTTGATTATGAGCCAAAACTTTGAAAAAGGCTTTTGAAAAGGGATCATTTTTATTAGGAGCAAAAACTTAGGTAAAGACTTTTGAAAGGGATCGTTTTGATTATGAGCCAAAACTTAGGAAAAGGCTGTTGAAAAGGGATCGTTTTTATTAGGATCAAAAACTTAGGAAAAGGTTGTTTGAATAGAGATTGTTAGGTTCGGAGGTCACGTTACGTCTCGGGAAGAGGAAAATTTGAGATCACCCGAAATGCCTCGTATTGACGAGTCTTTCTACCTGTTGGTCCCAAAGGTGGCACAAGGGTGAAAATACAGCTAGAAGGGGGAGGTGAATAGCTGTTTAAAATTTTTTGCCCTCGATTTAAAACTAATCCTCTATACTTACAAAACCTCTTGCAGTGTATAAGAAACTGCAAGTGGAGTTATAAAATGCACAGCAGAATAATAAAGTTACAAAGCGGTTTTGAGAGAGGCGGTTTGTAAAGCGGTTTAGGTAAAGCGGTTTTGACAAGTGCAGTTTTACAAACAAGTGTAGTTTTGACAATGTTAACTCCAAACACTATTTCACAATAATGGATATCTAAATAAAGATCAAACAGAGAGAAAAGTAGATAATCAGTAAGCACAAGAAATATAAATGCAGAAAGTAAGAACACAATATTTGGAGTGGTTCAATCGATAAACGATCTACGTCCACTACCAAGATGGTTAGTCTTGGATTTTCAAGAGTGATTTTACTATGAGTATGAGGGATTACAAGTTACAAAGATCAATACTCAAATCTAAAATCTATTCTATGAAGATCAAATCCTAAGACTATAAACAGTGTATCTCAAGTGATTAGTCTATATGATTAAACAAGTGAGGTGTGTGTGTGTGAACAAGATCAAGGCTCTTTAAATCTATGAGATGTAGAGCACAATGATTCTTGATGTGTTAAGGCTTGATTTCTGGGCTGGGGAATATTTCTTGAAGGTAGAAGATGAAGATTCAAAGGACTTATGAATTTCTGGGCAGAGCTTCAACTTCTTATGAACTCACAGCAATTTCTCAAGTTTCAAGCAATCTTCAAATGATGAAGGTTGGGGGTATTTATACCCAAGCATCAGGAATATAGCCGTTGGACACAGCTGTTGTAAGGACAGTCCTTGATGCAATCCCATTGGTCCACAGCAACCACTTTTGTCCTTTGGAACTGTTGATGCAGGTAAAGCTGATCAGACCTCAGCTGCAATCAAGGTGGTTAGGACATCTGTCACCTTTTTAAGATCCTTGCAGATCTTGTCTGAAAAGTAGTCACGTGACAAGATATGGTGGTTGACATTTGGTATTGCTGACGTGGATTCCAACGGTCAATGAGGTTCACTTCAAGTAGCCAATCATTGGAGCGGTTCAGGTGTGCATGAGGTTGAAAGTAAGCGGTTCCACCTGAAGCGGTTGCAGAGTGTGGTCCTAAAGAAATGTGAACTGCAAGGAAGCGGTTCATAAGCTATTTGTACTTAGGAGTTCCTCAAGCGGTTTCGGTGAGTTACACCCGGGCGGTTCCGGGAGCAGTTCAGCCTAGGCGGTTTTCATGGGGTGGTCTGAAACTCTGAACTGCAATCCTCAGATTCAATGAGTCTTGTGCCAGTCTTCAAGCCTAAATTTAACCTATTCTATAAAATGGACTTAGCTAAAAAATTGAAGTCTAAGCTTCATTACATAGGGTCCTAAAGTCCTTAAAATAGACAGGAGGTTATGGTATCAATCAAATCTTATACAAAATAGGAGGGTTAAAACATATGCATACCCAACAATCTCCCCCTATTTGATTGATGCCATTACCTACTACAGCAAAAGCAAACATTGTACTTGGTAAAAACATGTCCATAAGATTTAACATGGTAAGTCATGTCCCAAGTCAATGCACACACTAGCTTAAGCTATAGATTTCTATACTATCTGAAATATTGAAAAACTTACAATTTGAAGAGTATAGAAATGCATTCAGTGCACTTAAAAAATGTGAGTTTAAGTTCAAGTGCAGTTTAAATTGAATGTTTAAACATCAATTCAAAAGAGTGATTTTTAAGTTGAAAAATATTTGAATGAGGTTTAAGACCTTAAGCGGTTTCATTGTTCTACAAACAAGCAGTTTGATATGAACAAGGTTTTGGAACCATGATGCAATTTCCATTAATTCCCAAAGTGTTTACAGATACAGGAATGAAAGAAAATTACAAGGTTACAAAAATAAAGTAAGTTGGACAAAAAGAAATACAAGAAAAGTGCGGTCCAACTTACAAAATGCGGTTCAAAAATAATTAAGGAGAAGCGGTTATTGCTGGGGCGGCTTGTTAACTTCATGTTCAGCTCCACTGGTCCCAGCTCTTGATTGGTTTGGCTCAAATGCTTTCCTTAATCTTCTTACTTCTTCAGCAGTCCTTATCAAAGTTGACTCTAGCTTCTTCAAAGCATTGACTGAGTGAGCAGAAGTAGAGTTGGTGGCATCAACCGCTTTGGTATTTTCCACAAAATTTTCCTTGATTATGTCAAGCTTCACATTGACAGAGGAATAGATGGAGTTGAAGATGGTGTGGAGTTCTTCTTGAACTAAAGCGGTTTGGGCTTGGAGAGCTTCCTTTATTGGATCAAGATCAACAGTAACCTTCAGAGAGGATTTCAGACTATTCATTTCAGCTTCAACTTTGGTATTGAATCCAGTCTTCAGGTTGTCAAGGCGGTCGGTAAATTCTTCTTGAATCTCTTTTAACTTGGCCATAGAGGCATCTCCAACACAGTCCAAATTAACTTTGGAGTCCACCTTGAAAGCTTGATCAATACGAGCAAGCACTTCCTCACGCAAATTATCCAAGGCGGTCTGGACAACTTGAGATAATTGCGGTCTGGATTGAAGGAAATCAAGAAATTTTGAGCTTAAGCTACCCAGATCCTTTTCAAGGGAGGAACAAAGTTTTTCTCCAAGGATATCCAAAGATTTCTTCATCTCCTCAACTGATGCTTTATCTTCTAGGGCTTTGACCATACCCACTTCAAGAGATTTCTGAAAGGCTTCAGAAGCGGTTTTAATCAAGGAAGCGGTTTGATCAGGAGGGGCGGTTGAGGAGGAGGATGGAATTGCTGTAGATCTCTCCCCCTTAATGGCATCAAGCAAGGAAGCTTTAAGGGTTGCCAACTCAAGGGAGTGAGATTCTACCTTGGCTTGTAAGGAGCGGTTGGATTCAAGGTGGGAGGCATTTGAAGTGGTCAAAGATATGACATGGCCTTGGTTTATAACAAGTTGGCCTTGAATCAGATTAAGGGTTTGGAGAATTTGGGAGTACTCTGAAGGAGGAGCGGTTGAGGGTGAAGCGGTTGTGAAGGTAGGAGGCGGTTGGAATTGGTTGGTTTCAGGAGCAGTTTGGGTTTGGGGAGGTATATTTGGAGGAGGTGAGTTTTGTCTAAGGGGTGAGTTATGTGGAGTTGGGGATTTTGAAGGGGTGTTAGATTTGGAGCGGTTAGGTGTAGGGGAATGGGAGCGGTTTTTGTTAGGGGAATTGGTTGGGGTTGGATCATCCCTAACAGATTTGGATGTAGCATGTCCAGCAGAGGGCTTGGACTGCCATTGTTGATAGGCAGATTGAGTGGGGGTTTGGTTTGAATGTTGTGAGTTTATGGAATGGGAATGTTGGGGTGAGTTATATGGGGATTGAGAGGATAATGGGGAAAGGGATTTTTTGGGGGAAGGTGAAGGGGAATTTGAGGTGAATGAGGAGGGGAATTTCTGGGAGGTAAAGGAGAGGGTGAGGGTTGGACAGGCTTGGTTTTTCTGGGGGTTTTCCTTTTGGCCATCATTTTTCTTCTCTTTGGTTTCTCCCCCTGAATTGGTGCGGTTTTGATAGGGGAAGGAGTTATGGATTTGGATTTAGAAGGTGATTTGAAAGGGGATCTGACTGGGGATTGGATTGGTGATTGGGCAAGAGAGGTTTGAGAGGTTGGGGGCGGTTGGTTTTCTGGAGGCGGTTCATGGGGTGAGGTGGTTCCAGCTTCAGTAGTTGATTTGCCCTTGGCCTGATACTTCTCAGCTTGCTCCTTGGCCAATCTGTCAATCCTATCCTGAAGAACCTTCATCTGTTCTTCCACAGTTAGTCCAGCCATCTCATCTCTAGCCTTCTTGGCTCTAGCCACCAAGTTTGGAATACTTGGGTCTTCTTCCTCTTCTTCATCATCTTCATCCACCAAGTTCATGGCTTCAGGCTGCTTTTCCTTCTTCTTCCTTTTACTAGGACTAGCTCCATCATCAGCTGTAGGCGGTTTGTAGCTGGAGCAATTTTGGTCTTCTTTGGTGGCGGTTCTGCTCTGGTTTGGGGCTTCCTGGTCCGCTTAGCTCCTTTAGCTTGAGGAGCGGTTGTAGGATCTCTGAGCTCATAGGGTTCCTTCAAGGGATAGGTATCTGCATCATACAGAGACTTGTATAATGAATCTCCA
The DNA here is from genome assembly GCA_022495995.1 of Adenophora triphylla var. japonica. Classification (NCBI taxonomy): domain Eukaryota; kingdom Viridiplantae; phylum Streptophyta; class Magnoliopsida; order Asterales; family Campanulaceae; genus Adenophora; species Adenophora triphylla. The sequence goes on along the minus strand of JAFEMH010003263.1, from coordinate 255,063 downwards.
TTAGCATACCTGAAGGAATGGCATGCAAGCAGTCCCAGGGAATCAAAAGAGCAGTCCACCATCAGCTCTGGATTCTTGGTGACAATCTCATCTAGATGATCAAAATCCATCAACAGAGCGGTTAGAACCCTGCAAAATGATCTCCACCTTTGATCTTCTCCTTTGACTTTTGACTGATAAGTCTCAATACTATCCTTTATTTCCAAGTAAAGGATCTTTGGCCAGTGCAGCTTGATCTTCATAAAAATAGCAGAACTATACATCCATTGTTGGGATGTAAAGTTGTTGTGATTTCCTGTCTTCCCACAAACTGATCTTCCAACAAGATGACCTATGAAGTTCATCAGCTCACCAAAGTTCTTTCTAGGGATCTTCTTGTATCTCCTAGCTATGGTATCTACCTTGGCGGTTGCTAAAGCTGGATTGTCTTGGATTACTTGATCAACCTCCAAGGGAGCTCCTCCAACACCAAACTTGAAAAGCCTTCTGATGTCAATGTAGTCTATGGAGAGCTTTAGGCCTTCAACAACAGCGGTTAGGCATGGAACTTTCCGACCTTGTTCCAGAATTCTGAATTCCTTTGTGGCGGTTGCAAAGAACTGATCCACAAACGATGGCACTATGAAGTTCTGCTTTTTGGTGAAGAGCGGTAGGATGCCTGAAACTCTGAGCTTCCTCAGCAACTCCCTTCCTACAGCATCAGTCTTGAGCTTAACCTCATTAACTTCCCAACCTGGTAGAAAGGTAGTTGGATCCTACAAGATAAAATTCCAAGTGTTAGATCCATTTGTGTATTCATAGTTCACATGCGGTTTGAGCACCAAGCGGTTGAGCAATGGTGCGGTTTGAGAATTTTAAACCCCAAGTGAAACTATGAATACTTAAACAAATAATGAGGATTTGAGAACAAAATTACTTAAGTACGTGGCATTGTAATCCAAATTTATCCCACACTGCAAGCGGTGCTTAGAGAGGAAATTCTTGGTTTCCAGCCTATATACTTAGTAAAATCTCAAAAAAAAAATGAAGGAAGGAGTTTAACCAGCATGCGGTTTTAAAAGATTTGAACAAGCGGTTCAGCATGCGGTTAGCTTAGAAAAGCAGAAGCGGTTTTGAAACATAGAGTATAAGCGGTTTGCAAACAAGCGGTTTCAAAACCAAATGAAATCTAAAAATTTTGAAAAAGTTGAAAATTTTTCTAAGTGTTGAAAAACACTATGCAGATTCAAGGCATCCAAAACATATGATTTTTCATGAAAAATTCATGGGTTTCATGAAGAACACGAAGAACATTCATGAACACCAAGAACAGAGATTTACAGAACTTAACCAAAATGAACAAATAGCATGTCAAAATGATCACATTGGGAAGGGGATTAACAATATATCACTAAAATTACAACCTTTACCCAGAATCATCAAGAAACACGAAAAACATAAAGTGGGTTTCGAAGTTCATAAACTGAAAAACTCAAAATCAGTGGCTTAAATATGGATTGATCATGAAATAAACTTTAGAAACTAAATCAGTGCATCAATCCGAGCAAAACCCAACAATAATCATTCAAAATGAGTAAGAAATAAGATCAAAATCACCCAAAAACAGAAGGAGGCATACGAACAGTTTCATGGATGACAATGGCAGATTCTAAAGAAATAGAAAGAATTAGGGTTAGAAGATGTTACCATTTCCAGAATAGGCTTCTTGGGAGCCCTAGAAACTGCAGATGCACGTTGCCTTTTTGATGTTGTTGCCATTTGATTAAAGGTTTGAAAATGGTTTTTTGTAAAAGGTTTTAGAGAGAGAGAGTGAGTTGGTGAAGAAGAAGGTACAAATGACAGAGATGGGCAGTGAAAAGTTCTTAGGTTTCACCAAACAGGGTACATATAGGGTGAAGGGGGCAGGCAGTTGGTTCAGAAGGAATGATTGAAATTAAACCAACTGTTGCACCCTTTCACCTCCTGCACCTCTCTCAATGACGGCTGACATGAGAGAAATTAATGCTCATGTCCCCTTATCATTAAATGCTCTTAATTTTGAAATAAATGAGGGAAAACATTTGCAAAAATACCCTTATGTCAAAATAAGGACTAAAAAGTAAATAAAAAGAATTTGAATAGTTTTTTTTTTTAAGAAAAAAAATAAGACACAAGTAGACAGAATTTACTCTTATGTTGAAACGCGGTTTGAATCCAAGCGGTCAAGACACAGCATGCGGTTTGACTATAAGCGGTTGGATGCAGGTGGTCTTGACTGCGTGCGGTTTAAGCACAAGCGGTTTCAACAAGGCGGTTTTGAATCCTCAATTGAATTTCAACCTAAACTCAACAAACAAGTTAGCAAATAAAAAGTATGGAATTTATTTAAGTTCAAGCATACCCATTTCTCCTCTGAGAAAAGAAAATCTCTTGGAGTCAAGAGCCTTGGTGAGGATATCAACAATCTGGTTGTCTGTCCCCACGTACTCTAAATGGATATTCCTCTTCTCCACATGGTATTTGAGGAAATGATACTTGATATCAAATGCTTGGTCTTGGAATGCATGACAGGGTTGTTGGAGACTGAAATTGTTGAAGTATTGTCACACATGATAGGGCAATTTCCTTCATGGATTCCATAGTCCACCAACTGCTGCTTCATCCAAAGGATTTGACAGCAACAACTACCAGCAGCAATATACTCAGCCTCTGTGGTTGACACTGAAACTGAAGCTTGCTTCTTGCTGGCCCAAGCAACTAGTCTATTCTCGAGGAAATGACAAGTACCACTAGTGCTTTTCCTGTCAATAGTACAAGCTGTATAATCTGCATCTGAATAACCTACAAGATCGAAGTTCGAATCTTTGGAATAACAAAGTCCAAGGTTAGTGGTTCCAGATAAATAGCGGATTATACGCTTGACTGCAATAAGATGTGCTTCTCTAGGATCTGCTTGATAGCGTGCACATACACAGACACTAAACATGATATTAGGCCTACTAGCAGTTAAATAAAGTAATGAGCCGATCATACCTCGATATAAAGTTTGATCAACTTTCTTACCTTTGAGATCTTTATCTAGCTTATTGCCGGTGGCCATTGGAGTATCATATGCTTTAGCATTTTCTAATCCAAACTTCTTTATTAGCTCCTTGGTATATTTGGCTTGGCTGAGGAAAATACCTTCTTCGCATTGCTTGATTTGAAGCCCGAGGAAGAATGTTAATTCTCCCATCATGCTCATCTCAAACTTGCTTTTCATTAGCTTCTCGAAACGCTTACAAAATAACTCATTAGTAGAACCAAAAATGATATCATCAACATATATTTGAACAAGTAAAGTATGATCATTGTATTTGGCAATAAAAAGAGTTGTATCGATTTTACCGCGTTTAAATTCTTTTTCTAGTAAAAATTTAGAGAGAGTCTCATACCATGCCCTTGGAGCTTGCTTAAGTCCATACAAAGCTTTCTGGAGTTTATAGACATGATTGGGAAATTTGGAGTCTTCAAATCCAGGCGGTTGTGCAACATACACGGTCTCTTGCAGTTCACCGTTGAGGAAAGCACTCTTAACGTCCATTTGATATAACTTGAAACGCTTGAAAGAGGCGTAGGCTAAGAAGATTCTTATAGCTTTCAATCTTGCAACTGGAGCAAAAGTTTCATCATAATCAATTCCTTCTTCTTGCCTATATCCTTGTGCAACCAACCTTGCTTTATTTCTAGTGACGCTTCCATTCTCATCCATCTTATTCCTAAATACCCACTTATTTCCTATCACTCCTTGATCCTGAGGTCTAGGCACCAAAGTCCAAACCTTGCATCTTTCAAACTGGTTGAGTTCTTCTTGCATAGCAACGACCCAACTGGAATCTTGGAGTGCTTCATCAATCTTCTTGGCTTCAATTTGAGATATTAAGTATGCTCATCATAATTCGATCTCCTTGTTTGAACACCGGAAAATAGATCACCAATCACATTAGAGAGAGGGTGACTGCTGACTTCACGAACCTCCGGGAGTAAGTCTGGTTGGACAGAGGTTTGCTGAAGATCTTCAATTGGGATGTCGTTAGATCCTTCAACGAAGTCATGGAAGGTAAGTTGACGAAGAGGTTCTATAAGCTGGATAGGGGAATTCTCAACTTCTTCTTCCCTAGGAGTTGCATCTGGAGTAGGAACTTCAGGTGCGGTTTCAAATCTGCGGTTTGAGGGAATTTCAGTTGAGGGTGCTGGATTTTGCGGTTGAGGTTCAGGTGCGGTTTGAGAGGGTTCACCTGTTTCATTATGCTCAACAAAATCATCAGCAACATTTGGAGCCAAATTTGGCTCAAGGAGAGAATGCTCATCGAAAGTAACATGGACAGACTCAACTATTTTTAAACTAGTTTTATTGAAAACACGAAAAGCTTTTGAATGTTTAGCATACCCAACAAAAATACCTTCGTCGGCCTTGGCTCCGAATTTACCTCTATTTTCTCTTCCGTTGTAGAGGACAAAACATTTGCAGCCAAAGATCTTGAAGAATGCAATGTTGGGGGTTCTTCCTCGTCAAAGCTCATAGGGAGTCTTGTTATAGGTTTTGTTGACGAGGGAGCGGTTCTGAGTGAAGCATGCTGTATTGATTTCTTCAGCCCAAAAATACTGAGGTAGCTTCGCTTCAGATATCATTGTCTTTCCAGCCTCAATCAACGTCCTATTCTTCCTTTCCACAACCCCATTTTGTTGTGGAACACCAGCAGTTGAGAAATTATGATCAATTCCATGGTCATCACAATACTGAGCAACACCGTTGTTCTTAAATTCTGTTCCATTATCTGATCGAACACTAACGATGTCGTCTTCTTTTTGAGTTTGGAGCCGTCTAAAAAGTGCGGTGAGAATATCATAGCAATCATCTTTGGAAATCATCATCTCAACCCACGTATATCTTGAATAATCATCCACCACCACTAAGGTATATCTATTTCCTCCAATGCTGGCAGTGGTTACGGGTCCAAACAAATCTATGTGAAGCATTTGTAAGCATCTTAAAGTTGATGGAGCGGTCTTGCTGGCGAAAGACGACGCGGACTGCTTACCAAGCTGGCATGCACTGCATTTCTCTGGATGATGGTCAGCCACTTTAGGTAAACCACGAACGAGGTTTTCCCTACCAATCTTTGCAAGATACTTGAAGTTCAAGTGGCTCAACCTCTTGTGCCATAGCCAACTATTTTCGCTCACATTTTTAGCTACAAAACAGAGATTAGTAATACTACATGTAGAATTAAATCAATAATGTAAATATTACTCTTATGAATCCCTGTGAGTAGGGTGACTCCGGAAATGCTATCTTTGATAAAGCAGTTTGATGACGTAAAGTTGCAAAGCATTCCTTTGTCGCAGAATTGAGAAATTGAAAGGAGGTTGTGCTTGAGTCCTTCAACAAGAGAAACCTTCTCAATGGTTAGGTTTCCTCTCCTTATAACACCATATCCAATGGTCTTTCCTTTTTTGTTGTCACCAAAGGTTACAGACGGACCACTTGCTTCAATGACATCTTCTAGTAATGATCTATCTCCAGTCATATGTCTTGAGCAGCCACTGTCAAGATACCATTCATTTTCCTTGGAGTGACCAGCCATTAAGTAGAGGACATGAAATATAAACATTAAGAACGAGGTCCCCCTTTATTCCTTGGGTCCTGAAGTTAGCAACCCTTCACGACCCACACCTGTTTGACAGAAGGAGGTTTACTCTTCCTGGCATTGGATGTGAACCGCAAAAGGCATTCTGCAGCCTTGTGACCTAAACCATCACACACAGAGCATTTATAAAAGCTATAAGCATCATGAGGTTTTACTAACTCTTTACTCTTCTTAGGAGTTGCATGCGGTTTGGGAGGAGCGGTTGCAGCCTTGACAAAGGGAACTGGCTTTGGTTTGACCACGTATTTTCTAGGAACGCTATTCCTGCTTTTGAAGGCAGGAGGAGCGGTCGAAGAAGATGCGCGGTCAGCCTTGGAGTTGCCAGTACCACCTTTTCCACCAGAAGCGGTTGGAACAGGGATACGGCCAATTCCATAAGCCATTTCCTCTTCAGCTACTTCCTCAGAATCCTTTGGCTTCATCTGAGAATTCTTCCCATATTGCTTTCCCTTTGGGTAGACAAAATTAAAATTTTGTTGTCCTTTACCCTTAGCCTTTGCACGCTTCCCCTTAGGAATTTCTTTAGTTAGTTTCAAAATTTCCTCATCCTTTTCACTGCAGGATGCACACTTCTCTTCTTCAGCAGATCCAAATCCTATACCCTCAGTAACTCCACTGGGTAATTGGGTATCTATGATTTGTTCTGCATAAGATTTTGACTTGAGCCACCCATCAATAATTTTTTGACGATCGTTGAGTTGGGTGACCAGGTCATCATTCCGGAGTTGAAGTGCAGCAACCTTAGTTTCAAGGATGCGGTTTTGATCAGCAAGAGGAGTCATCTTTTTGATTTGGTCCTTAAGATTTGAAATTTCGGACCTCATCACTGTTTTCTCCATCTTGAACAGTTCATCATGAGCTATGCTTAAGGCTTTCTTAAGATTAGAGAATTGATGGATCACCATTTCAGCTTCCTTAAACATCTTTTCGTGTTCCGAGGGAGAAACTTCTTCCACCACCTTTTTCAAAACTTTCTTATTTGGAATTGCTTTTGAAGGTGGAGCATTTTTAGAAGAGAAAATGGGACGAGAATACGAACAATTTCCTATCTTAACGCTAGGAGTAAGTTTGACATTATCATCCAACTTAAAATTTGGAAGTTTTGCAGAAACCTCTTTTTCCTCCATATCTTGCAACTCAAATGACTCAGAATCTGACTCATCGGAAGCATCTGCAACCAAGCAGAGATTAACCTCTTCGGTTTCTTCGTCACTTCCATCATCAGAATCTGTTTCAATCCAAGTTGCTAATTCCTTGGAATTCTCTTCCTCCTCAGCAACCATTCCCTTGCGACGAGAAAATTTCGCAGGAGAGGTTTTCTTTTTCAAGTATTCGTATTTGGGCTGTGGACACTCAGATGCAAAGTGACCAGGTTTTCTACAATTGTAGCAAACTAGATCACTCTTTTTCTTTGTATCTCCAGCCTTAGAAAATGTTGCTGGAGGTTTGCCTTTTGAAAAAGTTTTTGTAAAAGGTTTTGTGGATTTTCTAAACTTTTGAAATCTTTTTACAAACATGGCAAAATCATCATCATCCATCTCAATGAGTGATGAGGTTGATATGGAAGGATCTACAGTTTGATTGGATGTAGATGGTTTCTCCTCTTGTTCCACTACGGGCATAGAAAGTGATTTGGTTTTCCCTTCAATCTCTTCAATATGATTTAATTTAAGCTCATAGACTCTAAGGTTTGCATACAAGTTACTTAATGACCAAGTATTCAAAACTTTTGAGTCTTCTAGAGAGGTAGCCTTATTTACCCATCTAGAACCTAAAGCAGCAAGGAAAGTCATATTGATTTCCTTATCGGTTAAAGTTTTGCCAAGAGATCTACAAGCATTAACTACCTCAACATAGCGATCGTAGGTTTGACGCAAGGTTTCGTTGGGTTTTCTGTTGAAGTTGTTGTAGGATCTTTCAACAGCATATAATTTGCTTTCCTTGCATTCGTCATCACCTTCGAGGTAGCTCTCTATGACATCCCACATCTGCTTTGCGGTTTTGAGATACATCACTTTCTGAAGAGTTGAAACAGGGAGGGTTCCAGAAATGATGTGCCTAGCCTTGCTGTCCAAGGCAACTAATCTCTTCTCTTCATCCGACCACTCTTCTTTTGGCTTTTTGACCTCTGGAGTTTCAGCATTGGTGGTTGCATCAGTGTTGGCCTTCATTGGAATCCATGGCCCATTGACTACGCACTCCACCAGCATCTCATCTATAGTTTCCAAATGAATAAGCATTCGGCACTTCCAGATGTCAAAGTGGTCTTCGTCCAAGATTGGAATGTGTGAATAGTTAACAGTTGTCATTGTCTTTGAGTTTGCCATATTGAATCGGCACACAAGATGTTAAACTTGAAAAACAGTGGTTTTAAAATGTGTTGGCTCTGATACCACTTGTTGATCCCAAAGGTGGCAACAAGGGTGAAAATACAGCTAGAGGGGGGGGGGTGAATAGTTGTTTAAAATTTTTTGCCCTCGATTTAAAACTAATCCTCTATACTTACAAAACCTCTTGCAGTGTATAAGAAACTGCAAGTGGAGTTATAAAATGCACAACGGAATAATAAAGTTACAAAGCAATTTTGAGAGAGGCGGTTTGTAAAGCGGTTTAGGTAAAGCGGTTTTGACAAGTGCAGTTTTACAAACAAGTGTAGTTTTGACAATGTTAACTCCAAACACTATTTCACAATAATGGATATCTAAATAAAGATCAAACAGAGAGAAAAGTAGATAATCAGTAAGCACAAGAAATATAAATGCAGAAAGTAAGAACACAATATTTGGAGTGGTTCAATCGATAAACGATCTACGTCCACTACCAAGATGGTTAATCTTGGATTTTCAAGAGTCATTTTACTATAAGTATGAGGGATTACAAGTTACAAAGATAAATACTCAAATCTAAAATCTATTCTATGAAGATCAAATCCTAAGACTATAAACAGTGTATCTCAAGTGATTAATCTATGTGATTAAACAAGTGAGGTGTGTGTGTGAGAACAAGATCAAGGCTCTTTAAATCTATGAGATGTAGAGCACAATGATTCTTGATGTGTTAAGGCTTGATTTCTGGGCTGGGGAATATTTCTTGAAGGTAGAAGATGAAGATTCAAAGGACTTATGAATTTCTGGGCAGAGCTTCAACTTCTTATGAACTCACAGCAATTTCTCAAGTTTCAAGCAATCTTCAAATGATGAAGGTTGGGGGTATTTATACCCAAGCATCAGGAATATAGCCGTTGGACACAGCTGTTGTAAGGACAGTCCTTGATGCATTCCCATTGGTCCACAACAACCACTTTTGTCCTTTGGGCTGTTGATGCGGGTAAAGCCGATCGGACCTCACCGCAATCAAGGTGGTTAGGACATCTGTCACCTTTTTAAGATCCTTGCAGATCTTGTCAGAAAAGTAGTCACGTGACAAGATATGGTGGTTGACATTTGGTATTGCTGACGTGGATTCCAACGGTCAATGAGGTTCACTTCAAGTAGCCAATCATTGGAGCGGTTCAGGTGTGCATGAGGTTGAAAGTTAGCGGTTCCACCTGAAGCGGTTGCAGAGTGTGGTCCTAAAGAAATGTGAACTGCAAGGAAGCGGTTCATAAGCTATTTGTACTTAGGAGTTCCACAAGCGGTTTCAGACTGAGTTACACCAGGAGGTTCCAGGAGCGGTTCAGCCTAGGCGATTTTCATGGGGTGGTCTGAAACTCTGAACTGCAATCCTCAGATCCAATGAGTCTTGTGCCAGTCTTCAAGCCTAAATTTAACCTATTCTATAAAATGGACTTAGCTAAAAAATTGAAGTCTAAGCTTCATTACATAAGATCCTAAAATCCTTAAAATAGACAGGAGGTTATGGTATCAATCAAATCTTATACAAAATAGGAGGGTTAAAACATATGCATACCCAACACTACCTTTCTCAAAAATTGTGCATGTGTGTGTGTTTGTGTGTTACTTGAAAATGATTTTAAATGGCAAACTTTGATTTTGAAAAGGATTTTGAATGGCGGGTTTTGAAATGCATCGGGCATTATAACGTTACCCTTTTTTGACAAAACGACAGGAGAGGAAAAAAGTTTGATTTTTGAACCGGGCATTATAACGTTACCCTTTTTTTGATAGAGATGATAGTAAAGAAAAGACGATCGACAAGTCAATTTCTTGACTCGAACGTTAAAGTAAATACGATCAACAAACCAAACGGTTTGGACGGTAAATGACAGTATTGAATTGACGGTATCAACGAACCAAACGGTTCGGACGGTAAAAGATGCGATCAACGAACCAAACGGTTCGGACGGTAAAGAGCGTTATTGAAATGACAATATCAACGAACCAAATGGTTCGGACTGTAAAAGTGACGATCAACGAACCAAACGGTTCGAACGGTAAATGACAATCAATGAATCAAACGGTTCAGACAGTAAATGACAATCAACGAACCAAACGGTTCGGACGATAAAAGATGTAATAGATGAAGGTTATAAAAATGGGTCAAGATCTCCATTTTAACTCTAAATCACTCTCTTCGAAAGAGAAAAGTGATAGAGAGAGGATCATTTCAAGACCTGTAGAAAACGTAGTGTCTACATTTTGAAGATTTTGATCGGATCAGAAATAGCGTAGAATGCGTAAAAAGAGATGAAACAGAAGATTAAGAAGGAGAGTTTACCAATGGATAGGTTTTGGCTCTATCTTCCTAGGGTACATGTTTGAAAGGTGTTTAAAGAGGAGAGAAATTCTGCTCTCATGTAGGCAGAACCTCCCCTAGTTAACTCTCGTTCGCACTCGAGTTTTCGTCAATTCAGCGGCGTTTCGGGAGATTTTTGGGGCATGAAAAGGGCTGGAATGTCGAAATGGAGTTTGGGATAAGAAATCTTGATGATCAAAATGAAGGAGGAGGCTGCTATTTATAGCCAATTTCAAGGTGCAAAACAGGCCGGCCGGCCAACCAGTCCTTCAAGTTTGAGGGCTTTTTGGATATTTGAAAATATGATGAGACTGATGGGCGATCCAGCAAAACAGGTCGGCCGGCCAGTCCTTCAGTTTGAGGGTATTTTGGTCTTTTCCAGCCTTGGACTTGATTGATTTGACTTGAGGGCTCGTGCATGCGCACCAAGTATCCTGCTTAGTCGTTAAGTAAAGGCATTTTGTTCCGTCGGGCTAGGTTTTGACTGTTTTTTAAATAATTGTCCGAATAAATGTCGAAATAGTCCCGAAAATTGCATATTTTTGGAAAAGTGATATTTTCATGTATTTGAACGTGTGTTAAATACACTTTAATTTTTGAATGCTCGGGGCAGTCCTGGAAAGTCTCGTTAACTTGAAAAGTGTGAGTTAACGGATTGTAACGATCCAGATTTTGGTACATATAGTAGCCCCTCGGCGATGTCACTTACTGAGGAAGTGGGATCGTCGAAAAAAGATAAGGATCCCAAATTGGGGGGATGCCTTACGGAGAGACCTAAAAGGTCAAATGGCTGGACCCTTAGAGAGGATTCCTAAGTATCCTGAGCGGGAATCAAGCCGATCGTAGTTCACGTCTGTTAAGTATAAGAGACTTAACAGACTGACCATGGGTCACGAGATCTTACACTGGGGATCTAACGAAATGACGGGAACGGTTGTGTCAAACGGATGTTATAACAACACGGTCCAAGTCTTTTAAGTTCTAACGATTTGGTTAGAAACGGAGAAGAAAGGTTCGATGCTCTAATAACTCGGTTAGTAACGGAGATGAAACGCTCGACGTTCTAACAATTCAGTTAGAAACGGAGAAGAAACGCTAGACATTCTAACAATTCGGTTAGAAACGGAGAAGAAAGGCTCGACGTTCTAACAATTCGGTTAGAAATGGAGAAGAAAGGCTCGACGCTCTAACAATTCGGTTAGAAACGGAAAAGAAAGGCTCGACGCTCTAACAATTTGGTTAGAAATGTAAAATAAAGGCTCGACGTTCTAACAAATCGGTTAGAAACGTAGAAGAAAAGCTTAATTCATGTTAAAGGGACGGGTCTACGATGATGGACGCAGAAGATTGTTTGCTTGCTGGGGAGAAAGATACTCGGGCTTACGATGATGGCCGATGAAGGATTGTTCTACGGGCTTACAATGATTGCCGTTGAGATAAGATGGTCGGGCTTACGATGACGGTCAAAATTTAACCTCGGGAGAGGGGACGTTAGTGAAATATAACGGGAAATTTAACCTCGGGAGAGAGGACGTTAGTGATGTCTAACGGGAAATTTAACCTCGGGAGATAGTACGTTAGTGAAAACTAACGGGAAATTCAACCTCGAGAGAGGGGACGAAAATGTAAGAGAATTATGATAACATTTGAGCAAAAGTATCAATTTTTGAAAAGATGAGGGGCTGAATGGTCATTTGGGCCAAAATGGCCCATCATGTAAAAGAGGCCGTCCGGCAAGTCCTTCAATTCAGACTAATTTAAAGCTGGTGTCGGACAGGAAGAAATGAAAGAAAGAAACTTGGTGTTCTTGCGAGAGAGAAGAGAGAAAAGAGAGAAATTTGTTCAACTCTACTTTATTTCTTGTCTAAATCTCGAAAGATTAACGCTATGGAAGGGAGATTAGCACAATGAGGTCGCCATAGGAGGACCGACAATGAGAGGAAGAAGCTCAAGAGGACGGTGCTGTTGGGTTTTACAGGTCCATGCGCAGCGGAATTAAGCATCTAATAACATAAAACCCAAGGAGCCAAGGATCCGTTCTATACAATTAATTTGAATTCCTATGAGATAGAGAGAACCTACCTTGAACGCTTTCCGTTCTTGAGCTATCGAACAATGTATTGATGTGATTCTGAATACAAGCTTCGAACTCTAGGCCTTGATCGTTAAACGAGCGAAGACCCTCTTTTGGTATCCACACCTTCAAATGAACCAAGAACGATTTCTTGATTATTGCTAGATCAAAAAACCTTGAAGGATATTGAGAGTATTTGTTGTGATTTTATGTGGAGACCCCGACCCGGAACCAACACGTGTCCCGAGCGGGAGCGTCCCCAAACTAACTCCTAACTTCCTAAATTTTTAAAACTTTGATTTAAATTACACACTTAAACATACTTAACATAACCATTGCAAAATAACTCCATTCATCTCCACTGGGAGGAAGAGTGAAACAACTTTGAAAAGTAACAACCTGTTTTAGTTACAAAAGATTTCGGGTATAACATTGAAACCAAGTTTTTATATACACAAACTCCATAAAGGGTTTATACCAAAATACATCTTTCTATGCCAACCTATACATACCCTGACAATCCCAAAAGACCACTTCCAAACTCCTTTCCGTCCTTACTTGGCTGGTCCGCCTGTCTCGGGATCTAAAAACATTAAAGGGAGAAGGGTGAGAATAAATCTCAGCAAGCTATTATGAATGCAGCAATATGCCAAGTAAAATGCAACAAATAGCAAGGTGCATATAACACATTGGAAAAGATAATAAACACATTACATTACTTGGTTTACCTTTTCCCGTCTGACCAATAAGTCGTACAACGTCGGGAGATAAAACTCCACTCATTTGTGAACTGCTTAAGCATTATTCACTCTTATAAGACCCATTTTTCAGGGAACCATATAAGATACTAGCAACTCTGTAAGGCTTTTGGCTCAATACAGATGCTATAACCCCAATCTGTGGCCACAGAAGGGGACAGTCACAGGTATAACGTAATCCAATCATATTAGGTTACACTTTCCATAATTGATCATACTCCGTTATACCCCTAACATCAGCTGATTAACACAAGTTCAAGCACATAATAGTTACTTGAAATAAAATCCATCCAAGGGATAAGAAATATAACTACATGGTAAATCATACTCATGTACAAATCAATATCATAGTGCAACATACATTTTATACACCATTTATATCACAACCATGGATAGGAACTCAAGTAAGTCAACAATGCATCATAAACCAACCTTACATGATTTATATGTGTAATAACCCAAAAATTTTCGAGGATTATTTGATAAATTGTTAAATTTTCAATTAGGCTTTTAGAGGGACTAATAATTATATTGAAGTCCTAAGAATTATATTAGTTGGGTTAGAAGTTGTGGGCCAATTTTTTTGGACTTAAGTTACTTAATGGGCTTAGAATACCTTTTGGGCTAGGTTTAAAAAAATAAATAAAATAAATAATAATAAATATTAATGGTCAATAAGTAGGGAGATTAATTTTGGATTTAAAGCGAGTCATTAATTCGAAGTAATCATTAGCCGTTTTTAACAAGGTAATTATGAGAAAGGTTATTAGTGATAATACTTGTGGCGGTTAAGGAGTAATTAGTAGAATAGTTATTAAGAAAATTAATCATACTAATAATGAATATTAATTAGGACACAATAAATTAGGTAATAATGTTGATGGTTATAAATTGGTGAAAGAGTTTGAGATGGAATATAAATAGTGATGTGAGTCTTAGAGAGTTCGTACACCAAGAGAAGTTAGAAAGAAATATTTATTGTTTTAGTGGAACGGAGAAGGCGAGACTGAAGAAGGAAGGAGGAGATTTTGGAAGGCACTAGTGAAGGCTTTGTTGTCATTCAAGTACTTTAAGAAAGACCTCAATCGAATGTAAGAGATTATACATCTTTAAGTTAATTGATTTTCGCTCCGTTTCATTGTTTAGGTTTCCGCATATTTCTTGGTGATGTACGTTTCTTTGATACGTAAAAGCTGACCTCGCGTCAGTGTTTGTTTTGACTCCCTCGTTTACAGTCATTTGCTAATCTTTTGCTGTTCGTTTGCTATATCGTTCTTTTGATTTCGTAACTACGAAAATATTATTGTCCTTATGAAAGTTCGTATTTTGTATAAAATGAGTTTTGATATGAAATGATTTTGTGTTCCATCAATGATCACTAAGTTAGACAACCTTCTTCGGAGGGGTATATTTGATATTTGGCCTTCGGGCAAACTTAGGACTCTGCGGAGTCAACCTTGTGCCCTTTGTGGGGTTTCGAACCCTTTGTGGGTATTAGTTCTCTTTGTGGGCTTTTGTTCCCTTTGTGGGTATTAGTGCTCTTTATGGGCTTTTGTTCCCTTTATGGGATTTTGGTTTGATAAGGTCAGTGGACCACTTATGTGATCATGATGTCTGTGAATGATTTGATTATCTACGGCTGGTATGGGACGGTTGTAGATAATTAGATCATTCGAGTCAACTTTGTTCAGCTTATCAGTCCTTTGAATTTCCTTATAATCTGTGAATGGTTTAGTTAGTTAAAACTGGTATGGGACGGTTTTAATTAAGTAAATCATTCGAGTCAATTTGAATCGATTTCGTCATCATTGGAACTCCAAAATATTTATCAACTCAGTTTGTGAAACCGTTGAGATTTTGAAAGACATTTGGTTTGACATTTGGTAAATAACTATTTCAAATTTGTGTTCTGTTATGTCTTCGATTGTTATTTGAAATTCGTATCGTTTGATATTCCTTCAGGTCGACTCCTCCTTAGTAACCGGAGGGGTTGTATATGAACTTGCTAGGCATTGTTCGTTCACCCTTTCATCTTCTTTTCTTCCAGATTTCATATAGGAAGAATGTGAAACGGTTCAGGAGCACTTCATAAGGAGTTCAAGGATCGTTTTGGCTTATTTCATTTTAGACTCGTTAGTTAGTTATTGCAATTATTTGAGAGTTGTAAGACTTTAAAGATTTTGTTGGATTTTAGTTACCGTTATTTGGTTTTGAATTATTATTTATATTGGAGAATTATTATCATTATTGTTGTGGAAATTAGGGGTCATTACAGTTGGTATCAAAGCTTTGGCTTTAGATCCTTGGAAGTTTAGGCTGTATGAGGATAAGTTTGATTTGATCCTTTAGATCTTTGGGAGTTTATAATGTGTGAGGATAAGTTTGATTTGAAGTCTTAGGTTTGACCTCAATGTCATTCTTGGAGTATTTAGTGTAAATTGATATGATAAGATTAGTTGCTTCATCGGATTATGAAAGTTTAGAGGACTAAACTTCTTTTAAGGGGGTAAGAATGTAATAACCCAAAAATTTTCGAGGATTATTTGATAAATTGTTAAATTTTCAATTAGGCTTTTAGAGGGACTAATAATTATATTGAAGTCCTAAGAATTATATTAGTTGGGTTAGAAGTTGTGGGCCAATTTTTTTGGACTTAAGTTACTTAATGGGCTTAGAATACCCTTTGGGCTAGGTTTAAAAAAATAAATAATAATAAATATTAATGGTCAATAAGTAGGGAGATTAATTTTGGATTTAAAGCGAGTCATTAATTCGAAGTAATCATTAGCCGTTTTTAACAAGGTAATTATGAGAAAGGTTATTAGTGATAATAATTGTGGCTGTTAAGGAGTAATTAGTAGAATAGTTATTAAGAAAATTAATCATACTAATAATGAATATTAATTAGGACACAATAAATTAGGTAATAATGTTGATGGTTATAAATTGGTGAAAGAGTTTGAGATGGAGTATAAATAGTGATGTGAGTCTTAGAGAGTTCGTACACCAAGAGAAGTTAGAAAGAAATATTTATTGTTTTAGTGGAACGGAGAAGGCGAGACTGAAGAAGGAAGGAGGAGATTTTGGAAGGCACTAGTGAAGGCTTTGTTGTCGTTCAAGTACTTTAAGAAAGACCTCAATCGAATGTAAGAGATTATACATCTTTAAGTTAATTGATTTTCGCTCCGTTTCATTGTTTAGGTTTCCGCATATTTCTTGGCGATGTACGTTTCTTTGATACGTAAAAGCTGACCTCGCGTCAGTGTTTGTTTTGACTCCCTCGTTTACCGTCATTTGCTAATCTTTTGCTGTTCGTTTGCTATATCGTTCTTTTGATTTCGTAACTACGAAAATATTATTGTCCTTATGAAAGTTCGTATTTTGTATAAAATGAGTTTTGATATGAAATGATTTTGTGTTCCATCAATGATCACTAAGTTAGACAACCTTCTTCGGAGGGGTATATTTGATATTTGGCCTTCGGGCAAACTTAGGACTCTGCGGAGTCAACCTTGTGCCCTTTGTGGGGTTTCGAACCCTTTGTGGGTATTAGTGCTCTTTGTGGGCTTTTGTTCCCTTTGTGGGTATTAGTGCTCTTTATGGGCTTTTGTTCCCTTTATGGGATTTTGGTTTGATAAGGTCAGTGGACCACTTATGTGATCATGATGTCTGTGAATGATTTGATTATCTACGGCTGGTATGGGACGGTTGTAGATAATTAGATCATTCGAGTCAACTTTGTTCAGCTTATCAGTCCTTTGAATTTCCTTATAATCTGTGAATGATTTAGTTAGTTAAAACTGGTATGGGACGGTTTTAATTAAGTAAATCATTCGAGTCAATTTGAATCGATTTCGTCATCATTGGAACTCCAAAATATTTATCAACTCAGTTTGTGAAACCGTTGAGATTTTGAAAGACATTTGGTTTGACATTTGGTAAATAACTATTTCAAATTTGTGTTCTGTTATGTCTTCGATTGTTATTTGAAATTCGTATCGTTTGATATTCCTTCAGGTCGACTCCTCCTTAGTAACCGGAGGGGTTGTATATGAACTTGCTGGGCATTGTTCGTTCACCCTTTCATCTTCTTTTCTTCCAGATTTCATATAGGAAGAATGTGAAACGGTTCAGGAGCACTTCATAAGGAGTTCAAGGATCGTTTTGGCTTATTTCATTTTAGACTCGTTAGTTAGTTATTGCAATTATTTGAGAGTTGTAAGACTTTAAAGATTTTGTTGGATTTTAGTTACCGTTATTTGGTTTTGAATTATTATTTATATTGGAGAATTATTATCGGCAAGGATCCTAAGTGGGGGAAGATTGTGGCGCCCCCAAAAATGTGTGTGCCTGATATGTTTGATATGATTTGATTAGTACTACTCATATCACCAAGATGCATCTTCTTTTCGGAAGCTCATCCTATAAGGACTCCAAGGTTAAGCGTGCTTGACTTGGGGAAATTCTAGGATGGGTGACCCACTGGGAAGTTTCTCAGTGAGCACGTAAGTGATGACAACACGTGCTGGAAAGACTTGTGGTGGTTTGTGGGGCTAGTCCGTCAAGTCTAATAGCGTTCCGACCCGGTCTTCGGGCTCGGGGCGTTACAATATGTAACAATACATAACCTCTATAAAGGTCCAAGATCAATTTGCCAAGTTGGAGTCACTTTGGTGAAGTTGTCAAACAAGGTTGCCAAGCATTTTTCGAACAATATTTAAACTACTTCCACTATTCCATTTTAACCAAGTAAGAGATCATTATGTAGCTAAAATGTTCTACTTTAATCTAAGTTAAAGATGGTTCATTTATATCCTAGTTAGGTTAGGTTTAGACATCTCTAAAAATGGTTAAGAGTCACCAGGCCAGGGCACGACTCGTGCCCCAGGGCACGACTCGTGCCCCAGGGCACGACTCGTGCCCATTTGACCCCCTCCAGATACAGTCGTCCCTAATAGGGCACGACTTCAGCTTACCATGTCGCACAACTCGTCCATCCCTCAGGCACGACTCGTGCCACAGGGCACGACTCGTGCCCTGAACCCAGAATTCAGAACAGAGCTGAACAGACATTAGCAACCATTACCAAGTACCAAACACCAACATAATCTGTTTTAAGGTAACCAAAACCAGTCCCAAACATTTCCAAAATGATACCAAACTATTTTAATCCAAGTAAGATAAACCTAGACTACCTACAACTTGATTATTTTACCCATCACACCTCTACATTCCAAGTTTAACTTCCTTAATTCAACTTAAATCATACTCTTTTACTCTTTATCATCTTCCATGAACAACAACACTATATCTATGTCATTAACCCATAAAGTGTTCCAAATCATCAAACAACAAGTATAACAAACAATATCAACATTTAAACATTTTATGAGCAAGTTTGAAGGGAAGTTATAACAACTCACCTTAACACCACGAGATGAAATAACGATTTTTCTAGCTTGATGCGCTCCCCTCGTCGCCTCGAACAAGAATATGCAAACGGATCGTAAAATGAGAAGGATTGGAATTGTTATGATTTTTGGAATGAAAAACTTAGGGAAGGATTTCCATGGAGGTTTTTCTAATTGAGGAGGTTAAAGGAGTATGATGAAGAAAGTATGGGGAGGTTGAATGAAGGAGGTGATGGAAAAAGGGAAGCATGGTCCCCCATGACTACATTAAATGACATCTTCAAACAATATACACTTAAGCCCTCCAAGGTTTAAGATAGTACAACAATCACCTCAACTTCTCTCCTTCACACAAAGACACCTCACCCACTCATAATATTTTATTTATTTTCCATTATTATAACTTCACCAAAATACTTTATCTTATTTACCATTTAAACCCTAAACTTTAAAGTTATTTCATAACCATCCTAACTTTTCATAAACAGTCAAGGACATAAAGTGAGCACATAAAGTCAACAAATAACATAAAATGTATATAATGAGATGCTAAATTAGTGCCTAGGATTAGGGTCGTTACACTCACTCCCCCTTAAAGAAAATTCGCCTCAAATTTTAAAAGGACTTACTTGCACGCTCAAACAACCAAGGGTATTTCTCTCTCATTTCCGTCTCTATCTCCCACGTTGCTTCCTCAATGGTACGATTCTTCCATAGGATCTTCACTACCGGAATGCTCTTAGTTCTCAATTCCTTAACCTGAAACTCCAAGACTCTCAACGGTTCTTCAACATATGATATATCCGCTTGAATCTCATCGGGAGGAGAACTCAATATATGAGAGGGATCATGACAATACTTTCTCAACATCGAAACATGAAACACATCGTGAAGTAAAGAAAATGATGGAGGCAACGCCAACCGGTAAGCCAATTCCCCAATCTTTTCTAAAATCTCAAATGTACCAATAAATCTCGGAGCCAATTTACCCTTATTACCAAATCTTTTAATTCCCGTCCTCGGGGAGACCTTCAAAAACACAAAGTCACCAACTTGAAAAGATAAGTCTCGTCTTCATTTGTCGGCGTAACTTTTCTGTCTACTCTGAGCTGTCTTCAATCTATCACGAATCACCTTGATTTTCTTCGTTGAATCTCTAACCAAATCCGGGCCCCAAAGCCTTGCTTCACCAACCTCGTCCCAACACATAGGAGATCTACACTTTCTACCATACAATGCCTCATACGGAGCCATCTCAATGCTAGACTGATAACTGTTGTTGTAAGCAAACTCAACTAACGGTAGATGATCTTCCCAAGACAATTGGAAATCCATCACACAAGCCCGTAACATATCCTCAAGTATCTGAATGGTTCTCTCAGACTGACCGTCGGTTTGAGAATGAAACGCCGTACTAAAACATAGTTTGGAACCCAAAGCTTCGTGCAATGCTCTCCAAAATCTCAAAGTGAATCTCGGATCTCGGTCTGAAATAATGTTAACGGGAACTCCATGAAGTCTAACAATTTCCTTCATATACAACTGAGCTAACCTCTCCATCAAAAATTTAGTTGATACGGGAAGAAAATGAGCCGATTTCGTCAATCTATCCATGATAACCCAAATAGCATCCATCTTCTTCGTGGTAAGAGGCAAATCCGATACAAAATCCATTGAAATCCCTTCCCATTTCCACTCCGGAATGTCTAATCGTTGAAGTAGCCTCGCCGGTCTCTGATGCTCGGCCTTGATCTATTGACAAGTTAAACACTTAGACACATAATCCGCAATCTCTCTTTTCATTCCACTCCACCAATATCCACGTTTCAAGTCTTGATACATTTTCGTACTACCCGGATGAATAGCGAACTTGGATTTATGGCCATCCTCTAGAACACGTCTTTTAATCTCCAATGAGGAAGGAACACAAATCCGGCCTTGAAAAGTTAAAATTCCTTCTCTATTCAATGCGAACTCCCCGGCTTTCCCATCTTGCACTTAGCCCAAAATTTTCTTTAACTCCGGATCACTTTGTTGAGCTTCCTTCAAATTCCCATACAAAGTAGGAACTGCTCCCACGTTCACAATTATTATTTCACTCCTCAACTCTCGGGAACTCAAAGTTGACACATAAGCCTTTCGGCTAATCGCATCCGCCACTACATTTGCCTTCCCCGGATGATATGAAATCACACAATCAAAATCCTTCAAGAACTCTAACCATCTTCTTTACCCGTTATTCAACTCCTTTTGTGTGAACAAATACTTCAAACTCTTATGGTCGGTGAAAATCTCAAATTTCGCCCCATAAAGATAACGTTTCCATTTATGCAACACAAACACAATCGCAGCCAATTTCATGTCATGAGTAGGGTAATTCTATTCTGCCGGTGATAACTTCCTAGAGGCATACGCAATCACTTTCCCATTTTGCATTAGTACACATCCCAACCCTGCCTTCGAGGCATCATTGTAAATAACAAAATTCTCACAACCATCCGGAAGAGTAAGAACGGGAGCCGATGTTAACCTTTTCTTCAACTCATTGAAACTTTCTTCACATTTGGAATCCCATACAAAAGATACATCTTTTCGAGTCAACCTTGTCAACGGAGTTACAATTTGAGAAAAACCCTCAATGAACCTTCGGTAGTACCCTGCCAAATCGAGAAAGCTACGAACCTCAGTCACAGTTGAAGGTTGCTTCCAATTGACTACGGCTTCAATTTTTGAAGGATCCACGGAAATCCCCGAACTAGACACCACGTGCCCCAAGAAAGAGATTTGCTCAAGCCAAAACTCGCACTTGCTGAACTTGGCGAACAACTGCTTATCACGAAGAACTGATAAAACAATCCTCAAATGATTTGCATGCTCCTCTCGGGACAAAGAGTAAACAAGGATGCCATCTATGAATACCACTACAAAGCTGTCATGATACGGCTTGAAGATACGGTTTATCATATCCATGAATACGGCCGGAGCATTAATCAACCCGAAAGGCATCACAACGAATTCATAGTGACCATATCTCGTTCTGAAGGCTATCTTTGCAATATCATCCGGTCTAATCTTCAACTGATGGTATCCGCTTCTCAAATCAAGTTTAGAATAGATCACGGAATCTTGAAGTTGGTCAAACAAATCATCTATGTGCGGAAGAGGGTATTTATTCTTTATGGTTGCTTGGTTCAACAAACGATAATCGATACACAATCTCAAGGTACCATCCTTCTTCCGAACAAATAAAACCAGTGCTCCCCACGGTGACACACTTGGGCGAATAAAACCCCGGTCTAGCAATTCTTGCAACTGAATCTTCAACTCTTTTAATTCAGCCGGAGCCATTCTATAGGGTGCTTTAGAAATAGGTGCGGTACCGGGCACTAGGTCAATACAAAACTCTACCTCACGATCCGGAGGCATAGAGTACTCACTTGAAAACACATCACTAAATTCATTAACTACTGGAACATGAGCTAATTCAGGGAATTTTTTACTTGAATCTACCACATAAGCCAAGTACCCCGCTGTAAGTATGCCAATCCAATTTGCAACCCTTTTAGGTGCATTTTAAATGATAAAATCGCACTAAGGGGCATTTTGGTAAATTCCCGGTCCGTTCCGAGACTTCCGGAAATATTTTATGAGTTTCTCGCGAAGGAAGTATTTTTTAGTATTTTCCCGGTCAAAAGGACCTACAGGGAATTAACTGCTTTGGGATTTTAAAGAATTAACTCGGAATGTTCCAGAAGCAGGTTTTGGCGCCAGAAACAGTTACTGGCGTGACCAGTCGTGCGACATCTCGAAGCGTGGAAAAGCGAAGCGTTGAGTCGTGCGACATATTAAAGCCAATTTCCCAATCAACTTTTAATAAGGATTTCGTTCATTTTGCAAAGGAGCTCACGACTCTCTCTCTCTCTCTCTCTAAGGCGGACTCTCCCTATCTCTCTCTAAACGCAATCTCTCTCCTCTCTCTCTCTATTCGCAGACTTCTCCCTCTCCGGCCAAAACCAACACCAATCCTCCCTGACATCAAAACCAACCGGCGACCTCCAATTCCCCCTTATCCTCCATCACCGTTCTACCTTCCTCTACCTTAATTTCCTTCTTCCCCGATCCAATCTATCACAATCCTTCTCAACCGAAGCAACGACCGTCTTCCCTCATAAAGACAATTGACCGGCGACCTAATCTCCCTGGAATCCTCCTCACTGTTCTCTGCTCTCCCCAAAACCAATCGTCTTCACCCCCTGTTCTAGCCCTAAGCCGCCACCCAACACCGTTCCCCTGTTTCTAAGAGCTCTAAGCCGTTCACTGCCATCGCCCCCAAACAACGTCAACCACAATCACCGTTATTTCGTATCCACACCAAAAACCTAAACCGATCCTCAATTGTTTCCCCTGTTCCAGAGCCCCAAGCCAATTCAACTCGCACGCTCATGCACGTACGTTTGAAGCTTCACAGCAACTTGGTCTGAGATCCAAATTTGGTCTGGAGCTGATTAGAAGGCTCTCTATACCGACGTGGTATAGAGAGTGTGGATCTACAAGGGTAACGAATATCTTCCCTCCATCTCTATCTCATATTCACTGTTTGTTTGCTTCATTGCGATTGTTGTTCCTTGGACTTGATAATTGGGCTCCATCCGCCTCCAATTATCAAGTCCCAACTGCCATCTCTCTGTTTAATTAGCTTTATTTGGTATAATCGATATTCGTGATATGATTTGGATTCTATTCATTACTTTATTGTCAAAGGAGGGTGGATCCCTCTATATCCATACTCCTTTGGTCAATCCTTGTTGATCCGTGGTTATCTGTTTGGAATTGGTGTATTGGCTTAATCTGAATTGCTTGCTGTTGAATTTGTTCCACAATTGTAAAGTCTCTGCAGATGGCAAGGTTATGTCACGCGACCCATCGGATCTCATCAGTCCTGTGTAGCGTGACATAACTAAGCCTATGCAGAGACTACTATTTCAGTTGTAATCCATTTCCTCTGGTTTTGCTTGCTGTTGAATTTGTTCATTTTATGCTGTAATGTGGTATTTTGTTCATTTGGTGTTGCTGCAGTGTGAGTTTTGTAAAACCTCGCAGAGTGCATCGTTGTGTCACGCGACACCATTGATCCTTCAGACCTGTGTCACGCGACACAATGAGTCCTCTGCAACAGGTTCAATTTCAGTTGTAAGTCCTATTCTTCCTCGTTGTAAAGTGGGATGTGGCCTCCCAGAGTCAATGGCTCACAAGTTGTATTTCCCCCTGTTGAGCAATAAAACAAAGCATTAAAATGCATTTTATACACATTTTGTCTCACACAATTGCACACACGTCTGAATGTTTTGAATGTTGAACATAGAAAGACTCGTCTACGGACGAGGCGTGTTGGGTGAACTCTCGGTTCTTCCCAACACGTAACCTGACCCCCAAACCCATTTTCTCTTTTTCAAAAGGTTTTCAATGTTTCCTTAAAAACGGCGTGGCGACTCCTTATTTTTTCGGCGAGCGTTCATTCAGTGGCGACTCCGCTGGGGACTTGAAACTTGTTTTTCAAAAGTGGGTCAAACTTTCGTGCTTGTTCAACGTTCATTTCATTCATTTGTGTGTGCTTGGTTTTGTGACATTCTATGTGCCTAAAATGCATTTTATTGCTTTGCTTTATTCCCTCCCCCTTCCTTGCTTCCTGTTGAGATTGTGCTAGTGCTGGGGCTGAGTCATTGCATTGTGCTTGGAGGCTGGGGCCGATTTGGTTTTTGTTCAGATTTTGGATATGGGCCTCCTTATGTCACGCGACACATTTGACCTCATCATTCCTGTGTCACGCGACATAAGTGGTTATTTTGCAGGAGTTGGATTTTGGTGCAGGATGTGATTGTGGGGCAATCCTCCCATGATCAACTATTGATCCTTGATTTTTGTGCTCTGCGGGGATGTGTGTGCGAGTTGTTTTCATTTCTCCCCCTTTTTTTAAATAAAAAATAAAAAAAAATCAAAAATAAAAAAATAATAAAAAAAATCATTTTCATAAATAAAGGAATCTAGTCATCCGCACACTACATCACGTAGATCTAGAACCCTCGGGTGCGATTGACGGCATCACGGACGGCCATGAAATTCGCCTACACTTGAGTGCCTAATGTCAAACCCATCCCCCTAGTGCGTTATAGGTGGCACCACACATTTAAACCTCACCCAAAATGGTTGGTTTTGACACGACATTTTCAAAAACACTAAAATGAATTGTTTCAAAATTTATAAAAGGCTTTCGTACCTACCCCAAAACTTAGCACGTGTGGACATGTTGCCAACGCAACATGGTTTCACGAGAGGACATGTCGTCCCCACGACATGTTCTAATGAGAGATCATGCCGCTTTGTCAACGTGCATCGATGAGAGGTCATGCCGGATTTTTCCTTGAATTTCTTCAGGAATACCCGTTATGCTGCCCAAATTTCTCCAGAAATTGGGGCTGCTCGTCCGTCCCATAAATGCTTTGGTTTTATTTAGGTATCATTGCCTATTATTAATTTTGAACCAATACATTTGGTGTATTTTTGGATGATGTGTCCATAGGTTCCCCCGAGGTCTAGATTGCGTGAAATAAAGGATTAGCCTTTTCCAACCATTCATAGGACTTAAAAGACACCGATTTTTTACTTGAACCTTAATAAGATGTTGCACGAGTCTGTCTCCTTTCCCGCTCTTCCCTCTCCCATACCATCTCAAAGTTTCCTATCCTCCACCTTATACACGCTCTCTCCTCTTCACCTCTACAAGGCTACGGAAAGTTGGGTGTGTGCTCTCGTTCCCGGCGCTCATTGGTCCATATTCCCGAGGCGGAAGCAGTTCAAGTGCCCGAGCGGTCGTCCATCTGATTCGGAATCCAAAATGCTCGGTGCAGAGAAGATTATGGCCCACCAGTCTGGAAGTTCATATCCCATGGGTCAGCAGAGTGCAAATGGTGTGTCCATCAGAAAGTTGCAAACTACCCTTGAAGCCGTTTGTCCTCGCGAGCGGACGGCCCGGTTGCTTGCTCAGATTGCTCAAGCTAAGGAGGAAAATTTGTGAACAACAGAAAGATTGAGAAGGTTCCTCACCCCATCAAGGTCAACGATGCTATTCCTCCCATCCAATGTTGAAGAAGTCAATCAGTCTTCGTAGGATCTAGAATGTCCGCTGTTGGACACGAGTCTGTTAAGGTCCAAGTTGGACAAGTTTTTGCTTTGCAGTAATGAAAATTTTGGTTTCTCTTCTTGCTAGACTCGAGGCATAACTTGCACACCCACGTTACACTCAATTGAAATGGTCTTATTCCAAATGATCACTTGTGCTGCTCACCGACTAAATGCTTTGAAATAGCTAATGTGTAAATTGATCAGAGTGAGAAAATCGACTGATATCCTTCTCAAAGTGGGGCTCACCAACTCCCCATCTCGCATCTCCTGTGCTCACCTACCTTCCTTCGCCCTCACCATCTCGTTGCTCGATGAATTTGCATGAATCCTTCTCAGAATAAACTTAAGCAAGCAAATGAAGACTCAATCTCGTTCGGATCATCCGGTAGGGTCCGTAGCTGAAACTTTCCACCCCTAGTAAACCATTGCCTCACCCTCGCTAAATAATACCCCTTCGGTTCAAGATCGGCATGTTTTGAAACCCATTTAGCCATCGCCAGAAGAAGAGGGACTATCCTTGAGACTCCCGTGATTCAAAGAAAGATCGACCGGCTCCAAGCTCAAGAATGAAGGAAAGCAATGATCCATCTTGGGGACCAGCTGAAATTCTCTCCCAAAAAGAGATACAAAATTGAAAAAAAAAAAGAAGAAAAGAAAGAGAGCCTAGTCCCTAGCGATCCTCTCAAAGGCAAAAGTCAAAGGATCCGGTCATTCCTCAAGAAGAGTCTCAGAGTGAATAAAGAGACATCATGGATGTCCCCTCACCTTCCAAAACCAATCCCAAGCCGTCCTCTCGATTTTAGAGGACATTCCCATTACCGTTACCCTTGCCTTTGGCCAAAGCCAAGACTGACCTCTCATTCTTAGAGGCAAATCAATTCTCTCACCTTAGAAATCCCAAACACATCCCTGCAAGCCAACCTCTCATCTTTAGAGGTTCAGTCAGTAAAAGGCCCAGCCGACCTCTCGTCCTAAGAGGTCATGATATTCTAAAATCACCGAAGACCGATCAAAACCCTGAAGCCCAGCCGCAGTTCCTATCGGATAGCAGTTCATTCCAATATCGTCGAGATCTAAATCATAATATTTGCTTTATTGCTTGCTTAAACCGGAGCCAAATCCATCCCGACTCAAAGGACTATCAAGCGAAGATTGTACAAATTCCATCTGTTCATTCGACGTTGCATGTGAGCATATTTAATTTCTCCTCCGTAAACACTTACCGTGGACGTCCTACTGGGGCTTCACATCTGTGTCTCCCATCGACACTCCAAGAGGACATGTTTTGCAATTCTCAAAATCCTCAAAGGTCCTCAGATCCTCGAATTCCAACATTCATTCTTTTCATTCGGGATATGCCCGAACTACGGTGACCTGAGCTCCTCCCAAGGAGGGGAACGTAGGAAACCATAACTGGTCCGGTCGAAATCACAAACAGATCTCAGAAGATCCGGTCTCCTCAAGGACCATTCCCATACATTTTCCACCCTTCGAAGTCTGATTCTCGATGTCAGTGGGCTTTCTCATTAGGATTGATAAAAATATTTGCTCATATCGGCTTTGGTGGTTGAATAACCCGAACATCAATAAAGGGTTTTAAGCAGCTTTGTGATCATCAAGAATAAGACAAGTTTTCAAGTGTCTCGACAAGTCTTCTCTTTCTACATCATAGGAAGATAGAGCCAAACACTGTTTCGGTCAGCAGGGGCTTCCATACACCTTTCCACACCTTGCGATGCTTATACTCTTCCAAAAGAGTCAAACCCAAAAGCGAGTGTGTCATACACAGATTCGGGATCTATACCCACCTTTGAAAGATGTGCCCCTGCACACATACATTTCCGAGTCTTGCCCAGCGACTGATTGACTGCGGTTTGAAGCGATGAGTTGCCTCTTTGGCCACAAGATGACTCTGTCTGCGATGAAGCTACATGGAATTTCCTCAAGCTGGGGCTTTGGTTAAGGTATCCCCCCCGAATCTCCTTACCAGATTTCCCTCGGGTTTGCTTTACACTGTCAACTGGGGCTTCACCAAGCCGGGATCATTCTCTGCACTTTCTCTGCTACTTGCTGTCTCTGACGCGCGATACACTCTGTCCTCACCAGCAACGGACCTACTGCGATCAGTACCCCCCGGGAGCGTCCCCGACTTGCCTAAGCTGCACCGTATCATCCATCACTTATACGTTTCCCCTATAATGGGAAAGGGTCCACCTCATTATAAGCACTTTAGTTCCATACACGATCCCTCATAGTGCAACTGATACAGACATATCCGCTTGTCAAGCTGTGAAAAAAAAACCTCACTTCCCTTCCATCCCCAGCTGAGATGGGCTTGTGCAACAAAAGACTAATAATGCATAAGCAAAGAGCCGAATAAAATGCAAGGTGCCTAGAGTGTTGTGTTTTCCCCCCGCAGGGTACGATAATCAAGTGATAGTAGTTTGATCGTGAGGACTGCCCCTCGAATCACAATTTTGGACAAGGATTCCAGATCCTGCAGGTGGCATCCCCCGCTTTTATTATCTTCATCAGATTCGGACTCATCAGCATCATCTGAAAGAGCCTTAGCTGCCTCAGCCCCCAAGCCACACCAAAAACCTAAACCGATCCTCAATTGCTTCCCCTGTTCCAGAGCCCCAAGCCAATTCAACTCGCACGCTCATGCACGTACGTTTGAAGCTTCACAGCAACTTGGTCTGAGATCCGAATTTGGTCCGAAGCTGATTAGAAGGCTCTCTATATTGACGTGGTATAGAGAGTGTGGATCTACGAGGGTAACGAATCTCTTCCCTCCATCTCTATCTCATATTCACTATTTATTTGCTTCATTGCGATTGTTGTTCCTTGGACTTGATAATTGGGCTCCATCCGCCTCCAATTATCAAGTCCCAACTGCCATCTCTATGTTTAATTAACTTGGTTTGGTATAATCGATATTCATGATGTGATTTGGATTCTATTCATTGCTTGATTGTCAAAGGAGGGTGGATCCCTCCATATCCATACTCCTTTGGTCAATCCTTGTTGATCCGTGGTTATCTATTTGAAATTGGTGTATTGGCTTAATATGAATTGCTTGCTGTTGAATTTGTTCCACAATTGTAAAGTCTCTACAGATGGCAAGGTTATGTCACGCGACACATCGGATCTCATCAGTCCTGTGTAGCGTGACATAACTAAGCCTATGCAGAGACTACTATTTCAGTTGTAATCCGTTTCCTCTGGTTTGCTTGCTGTTGAATTTGTTCATTTTATGCTGTAATGTGGTATTTTGTTCATTTGGTGTTTCTGCAGTGTGAGTTTTGTAAAACCTCTGCAAAGTGCTTCGTTGTGTCACACGACACCATTGATCCTTCAGACCTGTGTCACGCGACACAATGAGTCCTCTTCAGCAGGTTCAATTTCAGTTGTAAGTCCTGTTCTTCCTCGTTGTAAAGTGGGATGTGGCCTCCCAGAGTCAATGGCTCACAAGTTGTATTTCCCCCTGTTGAGCAATAAAACGAAGCATTAAAATGCATTTTATACACATTTTGTCTCACACAATTGCACACACGTCTGAATGTTTTGAATGTTGAACATAGAAAGACTCGTCTACGGACGAGGCGTGTTTGGTGAACTCTCGGTTCTTCCCAACACGTAACCTGACCCCTGAACCCATTTTCTCTTTTTTCAAAAGGTTTTTAATGTTTCCTTAAAAACGGCGTGGCGACTCCTTATTTTTTTGGCGAGCGTTCATTCACCCGCACGCCCCTTAGATAGCATTTTTCTAGCCTTTAAAGCAGAAATAACATGTACACCGAAAATAGATTTGTCCTCATCAAATATAAAAGAAGGCACATGAGGCATAGCAAATGAGACTCGCTTTCTACGACAGTCTATCAAAGCATGACACTGACTCAACCAATCCATCCCCAGAATCACATCAAAGTCACGGATTGGTAACTCTACCAAATCCACTAGCAATACATGCCCACATATAGTCACATCACAACCATGATAGATCAAAGAAGATGCGAGGCACTCTCCCATAGGAGTAGAAACCTCCAACACATAAGGCATAGATTCAGGCAATTTATGCAATGCAAATGCAAAATGAGATGCCACAAAAGAATGGGAAGACCCGGGATCTATAAGGATGCGAGCCTTAACTCCTGAGATAGGGACTATACCTCTAATGACGGCATTAGGATCGACCTCTTCTCTACCCAAGGCAAACACTCGCCCTTGCACTCTATTCTTGGGTTTCCCTTCGTTATCTCTCTTCACACCACCACCTTGTCCCCCTTGTCCGCTACCCGAAGCTTGCTTCCGTTGCCACTTAGGACAATTCTTCCTGAAATGACCTGTTGCCCCACACTCTAAACATTTTCCTTGTTTGCTCCAACACCTATCCTCAGAGTGTCCTACCTTCTTGTAAAATCCACACACTGTCCCAAACTGACTTGAAGTCGAACGGTTTATCGGAGCCGCCGCATTTCCTCCTCTGCCTGCCCCCGGGGCGGATGACCTTGGCTGCCCTCTATTCTGCCCAGAACCCTGACCTTGGAATCTATTCTTACTTCCACCTTCAGACTTACTACGATGCTCTTCTATATCATTCTCAATCCGATATGTCATATTCACGGCCGCTTGGTAGTTGATGAAGTCATGCGTCAACAACTGCTTCCGGAACTCCACCCTTAACCTTTCACGAACCGGTAGACCCGTCTCTCTTCTTTCGGCACCAAGTGAGGACAATATCGGGCTAACTCTGTGAACTTTGCAGAATACTGTGCTACGGTCATTGTCCCTTGCTCCAATTTCAAAAACTCAACCTCCTTCTTGTCCCTTGTAACCACCAGAATGAAATGATCCCGGAACTTGCGTGTGAAGTTCTCCCACGTCTGTGGTGTAAGGTCCCGATCCCAGCCATCGTTCACTACTTGCCACCAATGCTCAGCAGGTCCTTCTAACTTGAAGACATCGCATCTCACCTTTTCTGCATCCGGACTCTCCATTGCTGCGAAAATCTTATTCATAGCTTCAAGACATCTCTCTGCCTTCAACGGATCTGGATCTCCATTGAAACTCGGGGGTGCCATCTTTACAAATTTCTCTAGGCCGTGCCCTTGCCTACCTTCTGGTTTCTGTTGAGCCCTACCTTGATTTGCAATATTTTGTAGAAATACTCGGAACATGTCCATCATTTCTGCATTTGGATTACCAACATTGCCCAAAGCCCGAGCCTGATCGTCATTATTTCCCGCCATTAGAACAAACTCCTGCATTAAACACTCGATGTCAGTTATCGCACACTCTCCCTTAAGCTAGACATCTACCCAAGAACTCTAAACCGAGCTCTGATACCAACTATGGAGACCCCGACCCGGAACCAACACGTGTCCTGAGCGGGAGCGTCCCCAAACTAACTCTTGACTTCCTAAATTTTTAAAACTTTGATTTAAATTACACACTTAAACATACTTAACATAACCATTGCAAAATAACTCCATTCATCTCCACTGGGAGGAAGAGTGAAACAACTTTGAAAAGTAACAACCTGTTTTAGTTACAAAAGATTTCGGGTATAACGTTGAAACCAAGTTTTTATATACACAAACTCCATAAAGGGTTTATACCAAAATACATCTTTCTACGCCAACCTATACATACCCCGATAATCCTAAAAGACCACTTCCAAACTCTTTTCCGTCCTTACTTGGCTGGTCCGCCTGTCTCGGGATCTAAAAACATTAAAGGGAGAAGGGTGAGAATAAATCTCAGCAAGCAATTATGAATGCAGCAATATGCCAAGTAAGATGCAGCACATAACAAGGTGCATATAACACATTGGAAAAGCCGTAAACACATTACATTACCTTGGTTTACCTTTTCCCGTCAGACCAATAAGTCGTACAATGTCGGAAGATAAAACTCCACTCATTTGTGAACTGCTTAAGCATTATTCACTCTTATAAGACCCATTTTTCAGGGAACCATATAAGATACTAGCAACTCTGTAAGGCTTTTGGCTCAATACAGATGCTATAACCCCAATATATGGCCACAGAAGGGGACAGTCACAGGTATAACGTAATCCGATCACATTAGGTCACACTTTCCATAGTTGATCGTACTCCGTTATACCCCTAACATCAACTATTTAACACAAGTTCAAGCACATAATAGTTACTTGAAATAAAATCCACCCAAGGGATAAGAAATATAACTACATGGTAAATCATACTCATGTACAAATCAATATCATAGTGTAACATACATTTTATACACCATTTATATCACAACCATGGATAGGAACTCAAGTAAGTCAACAATGCATCATAAACCAACCTTACATGATTTATATGTAACAATACATAACCTCTATGAAGGTCAAAGATAAATTTACCAAGTTGGAGTCACTTTGGTGAAGTTGTCAAACAAGGTTGCCAAGCATTTTCCGAACAATATTTAAACTACTTCCACTATTCCATTTTAACCAAGACATCATTATGTAGCTAAAATGTTCTACTTTAATCTAAGTTAAAGAGGGTTCATTTATATCCTAGTTAGGTTAGGTTTAGACAGCTTTAAAAATGGTTAAGAGTCACCAGGCCAGGGCACGACTCGTGCCCCAGGGCACGACTCGTGCCCCAGGGAATGCCTCGTGCCCATTTGACCCCCTCCAGATAGAGTCGTCCCTAATAGGGCACGAATTCAGCTTACCATGTCACACGACTTGTCCATCCCTTAGGCACGACTCGTGCCACAGGGCACGACTCGTGCCACAGGGCACGACTCGTGCCCTGAACCCAGAATTCAGAACAGAGCTGAACAAACATCAGCAACCATTACCAAGTACCAAACACCAACATACTCTGTTTTAAGGTAACCAAAACCAGTCCCAAACATTTCCAAAATGATACCAAACTATTTTAATCCAAGTAAGATAAACCTAGACTACATACAACTTGATTATTTTACCCATCACACCTCTACATTCCAAGTTTAACTTCCTTAATTCAACTTAAATCATACTCTCTTACTCTTTATCATCTTCCATGAACAACAACACTATATCTATGTCATTAACCTATTTCTCAACTCCAAGGAAGTGTTCCAAATCATCAAACAACAAGTATAACAAACAATATCAACATTTAAACATTTTATGAGCAAGTTTGAAGGGAAGTCATAACAACTCACCTTAACACCACGAGATGAAATAACGATTTTTCTAGCTTGATGCGCTCCCCTCGTCGCCCCGAACATGAATATGCAAACGGATCGTAAAATGAGAAGGATTTGGAATTGTTATGATTTTTGGAATGAAAAACTTAGGGAAGGATTTCCATGGAGGTTTTTCTAATTGAGGAGGTTAAAGGAGTATGATGAAGAAAGTATGGGGAGGTTGAATGAAGGAGGTGATGGAAAAAGGGAAGCATGGTCCCCCATGACTACATTAAATGACATCTTCAAACAATATACACTTAAGCCCTCCAAGGTTTAAGATAGTACAACAATCACCTCAACTTCTCTCCTTCACGCAAAGACACCTCACCCACTCATAATATTTTATTTATTTTCCATTATTATAACTTCACCAAAATACTTTATCTTATTTCCCATTTAAACCCTAAAGCTTTAAAGTTATTTCATAACCATCCTAACTTTTCATAAACAGTCAAGGATATAAAGTGAGCACATAAAGTCAACAAATAACATAAAATGTATATAATGAGATGCTAAATTAGTGCCTAGGATTAGGGTCGTTACAATTTCTTTTCAGAAATTCGGCTAGCTTTAGGGTTTTACAGACGTTGTATTTATACTACATTAGTATGGTGTTTGTTTCCTAATCAAATTAGGAAACTAGTCTGTCAAACCGCCTTAGGCTTGTTATGTCGCACGACCACACGTAGCCCATGGCCTAGTTGTGTCGCACGACCAGACAAGTCCTCTGGACAACTTTTTTCGCGCGATGACTTATGTCTGATCATGAATTCTCAATCATTCTTCCTCTGGTTTAATCAATTCATTCTAGTTGTGTGTGACCCAATAGGATTATATTATGTTGGCAGTGAGCTCGATCATATCGACTCTCATAAGACATAAGCGGACTCTAGCAAGCCATTATGTCTACCCAAATAATATAACGTAAGAGTTCACGTTTCCAATGGTGCACTTCCATTTCTCCCTTTGTCTCACGATGTTATATTGAACACAAGTCATGGTCCACGTCAACTTGTCTTTGTTCAATGCTTTCTCGATCTTGAGTATAATGATAATCCAATCGCATTGGGGTATGGCCATACACTTTCATCATTATCACTCATCGAGGGGCCCGAGCATAACATCTCCCTTTCGAAGGACAAATTCCATCTTGACTTATCATCCTTCCCATCATGATTCCGATCATGCCAAAAATAGCCTTTATAAATATCGTGTTAAGATATTGTTTGACTAAAATCAAACATGACTTTCACCATATGTAAGGTCATGATAATCTCAGGTCTAGGGAATAAATGAAGTGACCTTATGAGATTTAATTATGACATTTGACCATGATATAAATCTCATACGGGTCAAGTCCAGTCACTTGTTCTCTTATAAATACCCATAAATTTAATGTCCATCTCTATGCATATAATCATCATATGATTATCCATTAACATTTATACTAATTATTCACTTAATAATTAGGGATGGAGATTATTATAGATAAATATGCAAAACATATAATAATCGAATGATAAACTTTTCATATAATAATAAATAATGTCAATACATAAGTCTATCAACTATAGGCCTAGGGCAAAACACTAACAGTCTCCCACTTGCACTAGGCCCAATCTCCCATGTATTGAATTCCCATGGACCTAACATGAGCATCATGCTTAGCTTGCGGGAGAGCCTTAGTTAATGGGTCTGCCACGTTGTCATCAGTGTCTACTCTGCATATCTTTACGTCTCCCGTTTTGCATATCTCTCGGATAATATGGAAATGTCGAAGTATGTGTTTGGATCTCTGATGTGACCTTGGTTCCTTTGCTTGTGCAATGGCACCATTGTTGTCACAGTAAAGTTCAATAGGATCTATGATGCTTGGAACGACTTCCAAATCACTAATGAACTTTTTGATCCAAACGGCTTCCTTAGCTGCATCAGATGCCGCTATGTACTCAGCTTCGGTTGTAGAATCAGCGATGGTACTTTGCTTGGAACTTTTCCAACTCACAGTGCCTCCATTCAGCGTAAACAAAAATCCTGTCTGCGATCTAAAATCATCTTTGTCGATTTGGAAGCTAGCATCTGTGTAGCCTTTTACTATAAGATCTTCTTCCATTCCTCCAAAGACCAAGAATACATCCTTAGTTCTTCGCAAGTACTTGAGGATATTCTTGACTGCTATCCAATGTGGTTCGCCGGGATCCGATTGGTACCTACTCATCATGCTTAGAGCACATGAGACATCGGGTCTAGTACATAACATAGCATACATGATAGACCCAATTGCCGAAGCATATGGAATACCATTCATTCTCTTTCGCTCATCATTAGTCTTAGGACTTTGAGTCTTTCTAAGAGATATACCATGCAACATTGGAAGTTTCCCCTTTAGAATTTTCCATTTGGAATCTTCTAAGAACCTTGTCAATGTAAGTACTTTGACTTAAACCAATCATCCTCTTAGATCTATCTCTATAGATCTTGATACCAAGGATATATGCAGCTTTGCCCATATTTTTCATTGAAAAGCACTTTCCTAACCAAGACTTGACAGTCTGTAGTGCAGGAATGTCATTTCCAATGAGTAAGATATCGTCGACATACAACACTAGAAATCTACGCTCCCACTAATTTTCTTGTATACACAAGGTTCATCTTCGTTCTTGATAAAGCCAAATTCTTTTATTGCTTCATCAAAACGTAGATTCCAACTCCTAGAAGCTTGCTTCAATCCATAAATGGATCTTTGCAACTTACACACCTTGTTAGAATTTTATGGACTGACAAAACCTTCAGGTTGTATCATGTATACATCCTCAAGTAACTTCCCATTTAGGAAAGCTGTCTTGACATCCATTTGCCATATCTCATAGTCATAATATGCGGATATGGCAAATAAAATTCTAATAGACTTAAGCATAGCTACAGGCGAAAAAGTTTCATCATAGTCGATACCATGAATCTGCCTATATCCCTTAGCTACAAGCCTAGCCTTATAGGTGTGCACCTTCCCATCCATGTCGGTCTTCTTCTTGAAGACCCATTTGCACCCTATGGTTTTTACACCTTCGGGTGGATCAATCAAGTTCCAAACTTGATTATCATCCATGGATTGTAATTCGGACTCCATGGCCTCTTGCCATTTTTCCGAATCAGGAGAGGACATCGCTTCTTGATAGCAAGTAGGTTCATCGTTTTTGATTAATTCCACTTCATCACTTTCCGTAACGAGAAATCCATATCTCTCGGGCTCGGATCGTGACCTACCACTTCGGCGAAGAGCTTGTGCATCTTGAACCGGTTCCATAACTCTTTGTGAATTTGGTTCAGTTTCTACCATTGGTTCTATGTTGTTTTCAGGTTCTCGAATTTCTTCGAGATCTATTTTACTCCCACTGGTTACTTTGCGAAGAAACTCCTTTTCTAAGAAGGTACTATTTCGAGCAACAAACACTTTGTTCTTGTTTCGGTTGTAGAAATAGTATCCTTTGGTTTCCTTAGGATAACCCACGAAAACACATTTATCAGACTTAGGTGCTAGCTTGTCAGAAGTTAACTTCTTGACATATGCATCACAACCCCAAATCTTCATGAAAGACAAACTAGGTTTTCTTCCATGCCACATCTCATATGGGGTCTTTTGAACCGATTTGGTAGGAACTCTGTTTATAGTGAAAGCAGCAGTTTCCAGTGCATGTCCCCAAAAGGATAAAGGAAGCTCAACTTGACTCATCATAGAACGAATCATGTCCAACAAAGTTCTATTCCTCCTTTCAGACACACCATTCCATTGTGGTGTTTCGGGCGGAGAGAGTTCTGAAATGATTCCACAACTCTTAAGATGACTGTCAAATTCTTGGCTCAAATATTTGCCACCTCGATCGGATCGAAGTACTTTAATAGTTTTGCCAAGTTGATTTTGCACCTCATTTTGAAATATTCAAAATATCTCAAATGATTCACTCTTATGTTTCATTAGATAAACATATCCAAATCTACTATAATCATCAGTGAATGTTATGAAGTACTGAAATCCTCCCATAGCATTGCTACTCATAGGCCCACATACATCGGTATGTATGAGTCCTAATAAGTCGCCCGCCCTTTCACCACTTTTGGTAAATGGGTCCTTGGTCATCTTGCTAAGTAAATAAGATTCGCATGTCTCATACGATTCATAATCATGTGAGTCTAAAGATCCATCTTTGTGGAGTTTAGAAATGTGTTTCTCATTTATATGGCCAAGACGACAATGCCATAAGTGTGGTTTACATCATTGGGTTTAGATTTCTTGTTAATGTTATCATTATCACGATTTTCAACATCAAGGATATAAAGGCCATTGAATGAAATAGCAGTACAATAATGCATATCACTCTTGTAAATGGAAAACTTCTTATCACATATAAGAAAATTAAAACCTTCATTATCCAAACATGAAATAGAAATAATATTCCTACTTAAAGCTGGAACGTAATAACAATTGTCCAAAACAAGTATTAGTCCACTAGGTAAAGTAACTTCATAAGCTCCTACGGCTAATGTAGCAACTCTTGCTCCATTCCCCACACGTAGGTCCACTTTACCTTCCTTAAGCATCCTTATGTTCTTTAGACCCTGCACATTTAAACAAATGTGAGTTCCACATCCGGTATCCAATACTCAAGAACTAGAAGTAGATATGAATATATTTATAACAAAGATACCTAAAGTCGAAGCAACTACTTTGCTCTTCTTCAGTGCTTCCTTGTATTTTGTGCAGTTTCTCCTCCAATGTCCAATCTCATTGCAATGGAAGCAGACTGCGTCCTCTTGGGACTTGGGCTTAGCCTCTTTAGGTTTGGCACCCTCTTTGGGTTTGGAAACATTTGCCTTAGGATTAGCAACTTTTGCCTTTCCTTTACCCTTAAAATCCTTCCCCTTGTTAACCATCAACACTTGATCGGTTTTCTTCTTGACAATATTGGTTTCCGCAGTGTTCAACATTTGAACTAACTCGGAAAGGTTCTTATTCATGCCCCCATGTTATAGTTCATTATGAAATTACTAAAACCTTCGGGCAATGAATTCAATATCATGTCAGTAGCCAACTCTTGGCTAATTGGAAAACCGAGCCTTTCAAGATACTCGATGTGGCCCTTCATCTTTAGAGCATGAGGACCAGCAGCTTGTCCTTCACTCATCTTGCATGAGGTCAAGGCCTTAACTGTGTTATACCTTTCTTGCCTTGCTTGAACTTGAAACATTTCCATCAGTCGATTGTTTAGATCAACTGTCCCCAAGTGCTCAAGATCCTTCTGAAGGCTCTTGCACATGGCGGAGAGCATGAGGCAACCAAATCAGTAGAATCACGCTTGTGCTTCAGATATTGATCCCTCACTGCCCTAGTAGCATTGGCAGCAGGTTCAGGTGGAATAGGTTCCTCAAGAACGTACAATTTCTCCTCTTGCCTGAGAACAATTCTCACGCTACAGATCCAATCCATATAGTTTGTACCATTCTCCTCCAACTTTTCCTTCTCAAGGACATATCGCAGTGACAAATGATGATTATTGTTTGATGCCATTTATTCTACAAAAAGATATACATAAAATATGAACACATATAAGTAAACATATTATATGAAAAGTATAATGCATTTACATAAAATAAATGCTCCCACTAAATTACACTACAA
Organism: Adenophora triphylla var. japonica; assembly: GCA_022495995.1. Lineage (NCBI taxonomy): Eukaryota > Viridiplantae > Streptophyta > Magnoliopsida > Asterales > Campanulaceae > Adenophora > Adenophora triphylla. The sequence continues at coordinate 216,388 of JAFEMH010003263.1, read as the reverse complement.
CAAAAATACCCTTTAACAACGTTTTTTAAACATTGTGAAAGGCTTTTAACAACGTTTTTTAAAACGTTGTAATATCCAACGTTGTAATAGGTCCTAGTTTAAGACAACGTTTTATAAACGTTGTAAAAAGGTTCATAAAACGTTGTAATAAGGTAATTGACAACGTTTTTAAAACGATGTAGTAATAGAATGACAACGTTTTTAAAAACGTTGTAATAAACGATTGAAAACGTTTATAAAAGGTTGTAATAAAGAAAATGACAACGTTTTTAAAAACGTTGTAATAACTGATTGACAACGTTTGTAAAAAACGTTGTGAAAAGACTATATACAAGGTTTTTAAAACGTTGTAATAAGACTAATGACAACGTTTTATAAACGTTGTAATAAGTCCATTAACAACGTTTGGAAGAAACGTTGTCTTACCATTTATACAACGTTTATAAAACGTTGTTTTGATGTTGATTACAACGTTTTATAAACGTTGTTAATGTGAATAAATTAAAAAAAAACCTCCATTTGACGTTGTTTGCCCCAGCTTTAATTCTCTGTTACATGAAAGTTCATTCCTTCAGTGCCATATTACAGAGAAGAATTCTTTCGTAGAATACAAGCAAATGACACTGCATCAGAAACAAATTGCACACTGCATCAGTAAAATGCTGCAAGGTAACAGGCATAGCCAATAGGCAAGGCAAAATCAGTAAAATCTGCAAAGGCAACAAAGACTTCTAGGCTTCTAGCATCGCGCATCACCAACAAAGAATAACAACAAAGATTACAAAGAACATCATTACAATTTACAGCAAAGCAACATGCAATAAATAGCAACAACAACAGCAATTCCAGACTTCTTCTAGTACCAAAATCCAAAAGCTATTCCTAAGAATATAAAATAAATAATGATGAGTCCTACATTTTTATTCAAATAAAAATGTTATATTACACAACAAATGTAATACATCGCTTCTAAAAATAAAATAAAATAGAGGTTGAATGGATTAAAGTACCTTTTAATAACTATTAAGCAGCACTTCTCATACACAGCTTGAACAAGAACAACCTTTCTCCAAACAAACTGTAGCAAACAAAGTTGCAAAAACAACTACAAATACTCAGTTAATCGGATAGAGGGAGTATTGCATCTTAGATAGATATCCATAAATCAACCATTTGAAATTAAAAAAAGAAAATGAATGCAGTGATTCAATAAATCAACCATTTGAACAAGAACAACCTTTCCCTCGTTCGTTTTTTACATTTTCATCAACTTTATCAATTCTCAACTCACCATTTCTAAAAGATCTGGTCTGTGGGCATTACCCACAACCCCATTCTCACTTCTATCATGCTCCTTTTTCACATGGTGATTCAATTCTTGAAAACCTATATCTCTGTCCCCATTACTGGTCATCGGAATACTTCCTGCCAACTATATGCAAAAAGACCGACGATGAGGAGGATTTTGGAAAAACTGAATCTTGATACTCCTAAACCCTTCTCAATGGAACATAATAAACAACACATAGCTTTTCTTCAAGAATCTAATCCTTTTGAATACAAAGCCCTTTTTAACCTTAGCACAAGAGCAAAATATCCAAAAAAAAAAAACAAACATATAATTAATCTAGTCAAAAATACACATCAACATCTGGCTTGAGGGAGATGTGTGGATAAAAGAATGCAAAAAATAAAACTTGGGCTTGTAAGCCCTGTTTGGAGTGAAGTAGTCACAATAAAAACCATTGCAGGTGTTAAAGATGCCCTTCAGCAAGAAAACTATTTCAAGTCCACTACTTATGATTACTTCATAGACAGAAACCATGGAACCAATAACAGGTTGAATAAGGGACAGACAGAAACCGTAGAACCAACAACAGCACATTGAACCCAAAAAAAGCAAGAAAAATCACCAAGACTGAGAAAGGGACGGAATAATGGTACTTTGGTAAACAAACTACTCCATGATAATAACACTGCGTACGCTTTTAACTTTAAAATTTCAGATAGAGGTGGGTGGGGTCGGAAAGCATGCTCACCATAAGATTTAGTGCATGAGTCTAGGGAACTTAAAAATTACTCAGAAAAAACAAGTGGAATGCTCACAGTACCACAATATTTCAAGGTGCTGTTAAGCAATGCAGCCAACGGTTTGTGAATCGAGTGGACATCGTGATACACGTCAAAACCAGATACCAAAAGGGAAGAATTGTGAAATGCAGAAGTGTCAAAAACAGGCAGTAAACCAGTTTTCTTTGATATCCGTGGCAGTGTCTTCCCAATCCTCATACAATGAAAAAATAAGGCCATCATTCCACCATTGAGAACACAAAGCCGTGTGGAAATTAAATAAAAGGCAGGCACAAAAGAAAGAGAAAATGATAGCCCATGTGCTGAGCACAAACAATCAATATTATTCAGGACTATAAAAGGGGTAACACCATATTATTTCCAATAAGGAAACAAAGCAAGAAAACCCATAAGAATGGGTTTAAGATAATAGCAATTAAAATATAATATTGAAATTAATTAAAAAAATAAAATAGTACACTCACAATGGGATCAGGGGCATCATCTTGCTTGCACATGACCCATGGGACTCCGGTGCCTAGACCCACAGCTAACTGGGCTGCCCATTTTGAATAAGCTCGTGCAGGTGCACCAAGTTCATACTCCATGGGTCCATATTCATTCTCAATCTACGACAGAAAATTAAAACTCATTCATAACCTATTTTACTCCTAATAAATTGGAAAATGCACTTAAATAAAATAAAATGAAAAACATTGAGTACCTGGGATAAAATAATTGGACCACCCTGAGATTCATATAACCTTTCACCTTTCATCATATTCACAATGTGCACTGTGAACTTTAGCATTGCAGCCTAAATTACATAATAGCGGACACAAAAAATGAACAATGCTTAAATTAGATATCCAGTATTAAATGAAAACTGAAATTCTGTATATAAGAGGCTAACCTTAAAAGGCACATTATCTGTTCTGAAACTGATACCGGGGACATATTTCAACCAAACAGGAAATCCCCTAAAACCCATAACCAGAGAATTGATCATTAAAAATATACTAGAGGACATTAATTTATTATTTTAAGGAAAAATTAATAAATTATTCAATTGTTGTAAAGTACCCAAAGTTCCATTCAACACAAGCATAAGGGCCAACCCTGAGATGAGCATAGAGTCCAGCTTGATGCACCAGCTTAATGAACTTAACCAAATCATATCTTTCCTCAAAATAGTACTGCAAAACATAAATACAACAACACTCAGAAAAAAAAAAGTAAAATAAAATTAAAAAAATAGTAAAAAAATTAAGTCCCAGAATATAAAAAACTTACTTTGCCAGGTTGGGGTTCATGGCCATTCCAGAAAACATAGGTTTGAATCACATCCAAACCACCTTCTTTTGCCTTCTGAATAAGATCTGGCCACATCTGAATCATCCCCCATTAAGAACAATGGCCTTGTGGTCATATGAAACAGAGGCAGTAACAAAACAAATCCATGAATACATTAACAAAATCAAACCAACGAACGACATTGTAGCAAAGAAATATCGAACTTTCTTTTTGTGCTCTGTTTGGCTTCACAAAGCAAAATCCCCCTTTTTTTCCCTCCCTTTCTTCTGCACTTTAGAGAGAGAAAATAGAAGGAAATACTGATTCACTACAATGAAGAAAAGAAAACAGCTGTGTAATTTTAGTAAAATAAGGAAATAACTTATATGCCATTAATATGCAAATGTCCCACCTTCCCCTCCTCCTTTATCCGGGCTTGGGACCGGCAATGCAATATACAACAATTGCATTGGCGGAGTTAAAAAGGGGTTAGTAATAGGTCGTGCATGCATCTAAAAAAAAAAGTAAAACCAAGTTCTAGAAATTGTTAGCTAAACAAGTAATAAAAAACATACGAAACATAAACGTCCAAACTAGAAGTTGTTAGCATACACTTAATCAAAAGACACAAAATCCTTATGCCATGCAACCGTACTCCCAACTGCATCCTCGATGAACGACATAAATGAGTTAGGCCTCCACAAGTGAGCACGAGGATCTAAAGCTACAAGAACCCAAACCTTCCAAGCATCCTTTCCGAGGGGAACATTGTGCACCAAAGCATTAGGATCCGTGGATGCGATTTTAGCCTCTGCGACAACCGTCTTTTGCCAATTCAATAATTTGCACTTACGCTCAACATCAACAATTAGAGGAGCACCCCTCGAGTTCAAATCATAGCAATCACGAACATTAGAGCTACCGTTATGTGATGAAGGAGAAGGTGTCTTTCCATTCACATTATCTCTTGAACCAACAGTATGCAAATGTGGAGAGGGCGTGTTTGTATTTGCATTACCATTTGAAGTCAAAATCTAAAGAACAAACACAATTTAACATGTAAGTGATAATTATCAATAACTCTCCAAAACAAAATGTTTGACTATAATAAATACTTGCCTGCATTAATTTTTTCATCACCTCCACTTCATTCCTCAATTCTGAATAAGCGCCTTCAAGTGCTTGGAGCTTCTTTGCACTACTCATGTGGACACATAATTTAGATGGGGTAATACCAAATCCCAACCCTCTAACTCGTCCATTTCTCTCGGGTCCGAGTATTTGAGAGAGTACATCCTCATTAATCGATTGTGATGTCGAGGGGGAGGTTTGAGAGGATTTGATTTCTTGTATTTTACTCTTGAAAATTAGTAAACAAATAAGTTTCAAATGATAGATTAGTAAAAATACTAAAATAAAACTTGATAAACTGAAATGTCACTTACCACACAATCGACAATAAACGTTGTCGGTACTTCCCCATTCTTTTTTGTGTGTGCCTTACACCAAACATCTTCTCTCCTTATAGGCATTTCTGGGTTCTCCTTTCTCTAAAAAGAATAAATACCATATTTAATTGTAATACACAAACTAAATCATGTAATAATGTATTGATCAATTTATAGAAAGTTACCATTTCATCCTCTAGTCGAGCATACCCCTTCCTACTCATTGTATGTGGGGCTTGATTGTTTCCCCTAATAAGTTTATACTTTTTGCTCTTCATCTACACACCATTTTTTATGTTAAAAACGTAGATAATACAAAGTACTTATGAATAATAGAATTTACCTCGAATTCATTAGATAGTTTTTCTGCTACAAAAGTGTTCCACTCTGCAAGAGATGTTATGTTATCGGGTTTAAGGGATGCAAATTTTGACTCCTTATCTGGCAGTTTTGATGCATCTCTAAGAGATGCTATCAACTTTGATTTACACTCTCTCCAACGAGTGCCCATTTGTTGAATAATAAGCTTCTTGTACATGTCATCAATCTTGAATCTCCCCTGTACAAAAACAACACATCACAAATAAAGTGACATGTACACTCGATTTCTATGTTTAAACACAATAAGTTGTATTATTATTACCTGAACACATGTCCACAAATCATCCTTTACACTTTGCTGAACTTTCCTCCAATCATCAATGGTGACCGGTACAAACTGTCGTGCCAAAGATCCCAAGAATGAAGATAACCACTCAGAGTGCAAACCGATAGGCTGTCCTCTTTCATTGAATTCCACCTGTACTAGTTCCGTAGGACTTGAGCATATTTTTCTCAACCTTGTTGGACCTCTTTTTTTCCTTTTCAATACTTCCTGTTCTTCAAGTGGCTGCTCTTCATTGGGAACTTCATTAGGAACTTCGGTAGAAATATGAGGAGAAGACATCCTTTGCATATCAGAATGTTGATCAGGAGACGGATTCAACCCTTTTTCAGAAATTCGAATGTCTTCATTTCTTAGTTGTTGTGAAATTGAAACAGCTCCTAAATTTAGCTTCTTTCAGCGCCTTCCCCCCTTTCTTGAACTCTGCATAGTTCATTATCAAGTTAGTAAACGTAATATTCATATGTATATATACTCCCTCCATCTCACTATAAATTACACACTTTTGTTGTTGTTACTCTTAATGCACTTTGGGCTATAATTAAATCATCCTCAAATTATAGCTCAAAGTTCATTGAGTCTAACAACAACAAAAGTGTTTAGTTTGTAGCGAGATGGAGGGAGTATATATTTTATAGTAAAAAAACAATGACGTACATATGTAAAATCATAAAGATGTCATCTTACCTTTGACATTTCATTACTCATTGTGATTACACTATATATGCTAGTTATCTAACGATCCACCTCTATCTCAACCACCAGCTGCCACCTGTTGGATCAAAGAAACTCAATCAAATAATTTTATATATATGCTAGTACAAGTAATGTAATAAACAAATATACTTACACTATATATGCTAGTTATCTAACGATCCACCTCTATCTCAACCTCCACCTGCCACATGTTGGATCAAAGAAACTCAATCAAATAATTTTATATATATGCTAGTACAAGTAATGTAATAAACAAATATACTTACACTATATATGCTAGTACATGTAATGTAATAAACATATAAGATTACACTATAATAAAAGAATATAATCATAATAAGATAAATAACGATTAAATATACCAATTTGCCATCACATCCCTCTCTTGCACAAGTACTGTCTTGGTCATCATTGGATTTATCAAGCAAAGATACATCTAGTGGATTATAGGATGATTCACCATTCTCATCATCACTGTTATCATAGATTTCCATATCATGATAGCCTCTCGGTGGTGGTCTCACAACAACTTGCCAATTAGATGTTTTGCTTTCTCTCCAGTAGAACACTTGTGAGGCTTGTGCTGCTAGTATAAAAGGATCTCCTTTAAATTGTTCCTGAAATTGATCAAAGTTGACTAATGTAAATCCATCTTCAACCTTCACTCCACGATAAATATTTTCCCAATCACACTTAAATAAAGGAATCTGAAAAGTCAGATAGTCCAGCTCTATAATGTCACGCAAGATCCCGTAGTGACCTATTATGCTGCTACTACATTGGTCATTGCCATTTGGCACAAATTGACTTATTGTAGTAGCTTCAAGTGAAACACCACTATTCTGTGTGGGCTTTTCAGCGTCCTTGGTGCGAAATCGACGACCATTTATTATATACCCAGAATATGAGAGTGCTTGCCTTCTAGGCCCATACGATAACCACTTTATTGTTTCAGAAACTTCTACTTCACCTGAGGTCATTTGATCTTTAACCTGTATATTTATTTTACATAAATAACATATGTATTCACAATGTGTAAACTAATAAAATCTAATAAATATGTAAAAAACCTTATTCGAAAACCAATTAGAGAAAGTGTCTGAATGCATCTTTGAAAGTTCTTCTTCAGATAGATCAGTATGTATCATCTTCAACTCATTCATACGCATCCTAAAATAATGAAAGAGTGAAAATTATTCCTAAGAAACAAACTAGACAAATTTGCACTTAACTTAAATAAACTTACTCTTCATATGGTTCCACTTCTGCTGTATTAAACAACACATATCGATGACCATTCTGCATATCTTCATTAGACAATGTAGTATGATCTCCTTTAGAAATTGGTCGTCCTTCAAATGTTTTTACATCTTGATGCTCCTCATTACGTTTATGTGTTTCAAATAATTCAGAGCCTTTCTTGATGTACTCACAACAAAATCTAATGGACTCATCGGCAAGATAGCCTTCACATATGCATCCTTCCGGTCGTGCAGGATTCCTAACATACTCCTTGCCCGTCTTCATAAATCTAAAAAGATTGATTGCAAATTATGGAGGAAAATATATTTCAAGCTTATTATCAAATAATGAATTAATAGAATTTGAATACCTTTCAAATGGATACATCCAATGGAATTGATTTGGTCCACAAAGACGAGTTTCTCGTCCTAAATGTATTGTCAAGTGAATCATAATATCGAAAAACGAAGGAGGAAAATATCTTTCAAGCATGCACAATGTCTCAATTATCTCCTCTTCTGCAGCTTCAATTTTTTCTATGTCAACTACTCTTTGGCTTATATCATAGAAAAAAGAACAAAAACGAAGTAATGCATTTCTTGGCCCTTTTGGTAAAATTCCTCTCAATGCGACTGGCAATAACTGTTGCATAAATATATGGTAATCATGGGACTTGAGTCCAAGTATCTTATCATTTTGTGCAAAACAGTTCGCAATATTTGAGCTATACCCGTCGGGAACTTTCAAATTTCTTAGTCGCCAATAAAATGTCTCCATCTCAGAACTAGTTAAAGTATGTTGGCCTGGTGGAAGGAGTATCTTCTCATTCTCGCCAAACCTTGGATGTAACTCTGACCGAATTCCCATACTTTCCAAGTCTTTGCGAGCATTATGGCCATCTTTTGATCTTCCTTTTATATCAAGCAAAGTGCAAACTAAACTCTCACCACAATTTTTTTCAATGTGCATTAAATCCAAACAGTGGCGTACCATTAAATGCTGAAAAGAAGACATTTTTATTAGTTATCAACTATTAACTATATCATTATTTTTAATTAACATTAAAGTACAAAAAAAATATACCTCGTAGTAGGGCATCCAAATAAGGACCTTATCTTCTTTCTTTTTATTCTTCCTCTTCCTTTTCTTGTTTCTCTTACCTTTTGACCTTCCTTGCCTTGGTTCTTCATCATTGCTCATTTCATCATATTTTCCAAAATCATTTTCAATCCCACTAACAACTCCTAAAATTTCAGAACCAGGCAATATACGAGGCTTTCCCCTCTTTTCATGTGTTCCATCAAACCAACTCTTTTTCTTTCGGTAAGGATGATTAGATACAAGAAATTGTCGATGACCCATATAGGCACATTTGCTACTGTGAGGTAGCCATATTGAACAAGTATCAACACCACAAATAGGACATGCCATCTTACCCTTAGTCATACACCCAGCTAGATTTCCATAAGCTGGAAAATCATTAATTGTCCACATGAGAATGACCCTCAAATTGAACATGCTCTTCGTATATGCATCATACACCTCAGCCCCACTTATCCATAATTCTTTCAAATCTTCAATCAATGGCCTTAAATATACATCAATATCATTTCCTGGTTGTCTTGGACCAGGGATTAACAAAGTTAACATTAGATTTTCTCTTTTGAAGCATAGCCATGGGGGGAGGTTGTAATTAACAAGCATCACGGGCCAACAACTATATGTAGAACTTAGATTACGGTAAGGATTAAATCCATCTGTAGCAAGTCCCAGTCTTAAATTCCGATGATCAGACGCAAAACAAGGCCATTTACTATCAATAGATTGCCACTGAGGCGAGTCAACAGGATGTCGCATTTTGTTATCCTTACTATGATGACTGCTATGCCACAATAATTGTTCAGAATTATTCAATGATCTATACATCCTTCTAAATCTGGGAATTATTGGAAAGTATCTCAACACCTTGGCTGGTATCCCCTTTTTAATTTTACGCTCATCTCCTTTTCCTACCATTTTCCACCTGGATTTCCCACACCTTGGGCAATTGTCTAGATCTTCTAGGTCTTTTCTAAATAGACAACAATCATTAACACATGCATGTATTTTTTCGTAACCCAAGTCAAACCTCTTAAGTATTTTTTTTTGCAGCATATGTGGAACTAGGAAGTACATTATTTTGTGGCAACATGTCACCTAAGATTTTGAGAAGCTCAGTAAATGCTTTGTCAGAAATACCGTTAACAGCTTTATGTTTGAAAAGCACAACCAACGCAGTCAACTTTGTATAGTCACTGCAACCCGTATACAAGGGAGTTTCTGCATCTTCTAATAATTTTGAAAAGCCCCCATCTCCCATTGCTTCACTATAATTTGGAATCTCTTCCTCATTTACACGGGCATCAACGAACATCCTGTATGTATCTGATATTTTATCGAGATCACATGTCATTTTGGAGGAAGTACTGGGACGTTCTTCCCCGTGAAAAACCCATACATTGTATGTCTTATCCATCCCAAACATAACCAAGTGCGAGACTACATCATCACTAGTCTGGTAATCCATATTTCTGCATCGAGTACAAGGACATCGAATTTTAGAGGGATTTCCTAGCCTTTCCAAACTTACGGCTACAAAATTTCTTACTCCTTCCCTATAATCCGCAGTTGGCCTACAAAGGCAATTAAACATATTACATATCTAGCCTAAAACAACATGCAAGTACAAAACTGCTATTTGAGTTTAAAGTGAAAACCTCGGCAGATTCACCCACGCTTTATCCATCCAATACGAAATATGAGTTCACCGAGAACACTACAAGAGTTAATAACTGAATTGATTAATCCCTTATATATGTCGATGATATAATTAGTTTCAAGATTACATAAATGTGTGTAGTTAAAATGACAACTTAAATCCAACAACCAGAGAACAAGTGATTTTGTCAATTAGCTATAGGCAAATTTGATGCATATGCAGACAAAACGTAACCACAAAATGTGCAAAACTAAAAAAAATAAAAGAAAAGATATGTCACTGTTCTTTACCATCATGATAACTTTTCACAATTGATATCAGTATGCCCTACACGCATACTGAGAACAAGAAGATACATGTATTCTTAGAGAAGCATCTGATAGCTTCCATGAGTGATTCTCTTGTACAATCATTCTACTTTGTCTACTCTTGATTTCCTTTAGATATGACTTACTATCTTTCATCTGATACCTCTGAACATGGAGTTGCACCATGTGGGTTCCCTACCATGACTGATGACCTTATCAGCATGTCTAGGAAACTTGAAAGGAACAATCTTTTGTTTCAAAACATTTGGATCAATCTGGGGTAATTCAAAAGTAGGTACTGAGGTTTTTTCTATATGAAAACATAATCTTATTCATCCTTCCACATAGCAAAAAAAACAATTGGGATGGAATGAGTAACTTAATCTGAACGGAACCCAAAATAAGGAAAGAAAAATCAAATTCTAACAAAACACCCAATTGCCCAAGTGGTCTTCAACTAAAATAAACAATCAAGTATTAGACCAAGGGTTGACTGCCTTTTAAGAAAATCCAGAGCTTTACCTTGAAGTATCAAATTAAGTGAGAAGTAACTTAATAAAAGTTTCAGATATTACGTACCACTTCTACGAGACTAGCCCCTTCCCTCAAACCCTGACGGCCAATTTCTTTGGGCTTCCTTGCAAATGGCAGGGCATCCAGGTCAACTTTTTCACGTTCCTCTGTAATGAGACCCTGATTCAATCCAAGGAAAAAGAGTGGTTAGCATGTATGAAAACATGAATCAAACTTTAAGTCATGAGTTGACTGGTAGCAGTTTGATAATACAATTACTGGTCATAACATAGCTAAAGTGCTCAGAAATTGATGATAAACACATGAGAATTACATAACTAGAAAGCAATCAATGGATCTAGGCTCAAATTCAAGATGCCCAACAACCACATAAGAATACAATCGTAGACAGTAATGTGCTAAAGTAAAGCCTTGAAGTTGGCAGTTTGATAATACAATTACTGGTCATAACATAGCTAAAGTGCTCAGAAATTGATGATAAACACATGAGAATTACATAACTAGAAAGCAATCAATGGATCTAGGCTCAAATTCAAGATGCCCAACAACCACATAAGAATGCAATCGTAGACAGTAATGTGCTAAAGTAAAGCCTTGAAGTTGACCAAGTTGAGAAGCATATGATTTTAGAGCTTAGCCAATCATCCCAATCATGAATTTAACAGAAAAAGGAAAAACTGTTAAAGAAAATTGAGCAGAAAAGGGCTTCATTCATCCTCGCTTGAAATTTATGACAGAATGAGTGTTTTTTTTCCTCGTTTTTTTCAATGCCATAGCGATCTTTGGCACATGTAACGGGGCAATGAACATTGCGAGATAGATAAAATTCTTTGAATAAGCGGCAAAAGAGACGGTATTGGTATGCAAATGAATGCTACAGAGCTAATTTTTTTTTTTAAATTTGATGCAAAAATATTTGGTATTTGGTCTGTCAGACAGCTGAGTGACCATGCCAGACACCCGAAGGGGGTCAGCAACGATCATCTACTATCGTGGCTGTGTGATCAGAGCGTGATTAACAATGGTTTCGGCCCCTCAGGTTACACAGTATTTGTGATGGTTTTTTGTTTTTAAAATGATTATGAGAAGGCCAAAGGATTTGTGTACATGCGGCATTTTGAGCAGGTATAAGTCTCTACGTCGTAGAGGTTTTGGGTTCAATACCCCTGACTAAAATTGATATTAGTTGGTTAGGAATTTCAAATAATAAAATGATTATGACAGAAAAATATAAATGTTTGTCTTCTTAAGCGAATACGTTCTGTAACTTCTAAAAACTGAGAAGTAGAGCTAAATTTCTTTGGAAGTTCATTAGTTGTTTTGACAATTCATAGCGTTTTTGTGGCTTATATGCATTTTTTCTTCCCCAACCAACCCTGGGTAATGCTCATGACTGAACTGTGGTAGCTAAGAACAGCAACTTAAATGGTTCTATCAGTGTTTGGCTACCATAATCGAGCGTGGGAACAATTAAAAAATGATGCAAAGTACATTGCAGAAGGAAACAATGGCAGAATAGCAGCAAGAAAAGAAGAAAGAAAATCGTCAACGGGATCTTAGAGATTTCTGAGATCTACATCTTCCCAGATACACAAGCTCAAAGCTGGCTTTAAGGCTTAGAAATACGAGACCCAGATACAGTGCAGACAGAAAAAAAAATGGCAGAATGCCAGCAAAAAAAAGATTTGTTATGGTCTGTCAGACAGCTGAGTGACCATGCCTTAGAGATTTCTGAGATCTACATCTTCCCAGATACACAAGCTCAAAGCTGGCTTTAAGGCTTAGAAATACGAGACCTAGATACAGTGACAGAAAAGAAAAAATGGCAGAAGAAATTGATGATAAACACATGAGAATTACATAACTAGAAAGCAATCAATGGATCTAGGCTCAAATTCAAGATGCCCAACAACCACATAAGAATGCAATCGTAGACAGTAATGTGCTAAAGTAAAGCCTTGAAGTTGGCAGTTTGATAATACAATTACTGGTCATAACATAGCTAAAGTGCTCAGAAATTGATGATAAACACATGAGAATTACATAACTAGAAAGCAATCAATGGATCTAGGCTCAAATTTAAGATGCCCAACAACCACATAAGAATGCAATCGTAGACAGTAATGAGCTAAAGTAAAGCCTTGAAGTTGACCAAGTTGAGAAGCATATGATTTTAGAGCTTAGCCAATCATCCCAATCATGAATGTAACAGAAAAAGGAAAAACAGTTAAAGAAAATTGAGCAGAAAAGGGCTTCATTCATCCTCGCTTGAAATTTATGACAAAGAATATGAGTGTTTTTTTTTCCTTGGCTTTTCTGATTACCAAAAGTGGTGTTGTGATCATCATATAAACTTCAAATGAATTTGGTAAAGCAATTGACTTTCCATGAAGGGAAATCTTACTTCATTTTGGAAACCCTATCTCCATCAAGTGTGACTCATGCAAACATGCTTGTCTACTGAGATGGGACACCGTGTCTCGATTGTCAAGTATGGTTATTTTACATAATTTACTTTGCCCATAAAAACATACTAAGCGAGGAAAATGAATGATAAAAGTACCCAAGTAGGGAAAAAGATAAATGATACTTGCAATAACATTTGACAAATATCATCAGACACAAATAGTTCCTATATAGCCTATACGTTTTTCATTTCGGGGGCCAAAGGCACTGGCCTGGTGTTTACTCAGGGATAAGTTGAAACAATGTGAAGAGAGTACGCTTTACCAAATTAAGGAAATGACAAAAGATAAATGTGATACTCACATTAGTATCAAATTGCCATCCATGACTGATGACCTTATCAGCAAATTACACAAGGAAGGAATCTTACATGTACAGCAACTATTGGACTTCCCTAAAGTAACTTTACAGGCAGTGGTGGAAAACATAGGTGCTTCAAGACTTCACCAGGTGAGATTAATTATCTGAGATGTACTTCCTGTATAGAATATATACTATCAATGAACTGGATATTATGCATTTAGAAATAATGTTCATGTTGTGTCTTCTGAACTTGAGAGTTCCTACGGCTTGTGTTCAAACTTTTCTTTGGAAAAATTATTACGTAGTATGTTAGTAGAAATGCAAGACTTGTTGCATGTTTTCATTGTATTTATACTTTTCAAGGATGCACACTGCACTCAAGTATATGTACACTTTAAAACACAAAGATCAACAGTTTGAAACACATCAACTTGGTAATCCATTTAGCATTGCAAGTGTAGATTAGAATATGATATTTGTTAAAGGTGAATTTTAACTTCCTTAAAAAGGACACTCACTTGGGGAAACAGGTGGAGTAAAATAATTGAAGATATAATCACGTTATTCATAAGAAAATAATATCATGGTTAAGGGCGTGTAGGCGAGTAAGCTGTTTAAATGGCTCATAGGTATCTATACTTAGCTCGGTCTTACTCTTTAACTCATTGTGTGGGTGTGACTACGGTAGTTTTAACCTAATTTGATGCAAAATCTTAAACCTTTATGACGAGATGAGACACGATAATCGATCCACGTATACTGAATCCGGGTTTATTTCTTGACAATAAGATGCATTTAGCATAGAGACAATATGATTCGGTGAAAACCAAAAACTTACGGTGAATCTTCAATGACAAGACGGCGGGCGGGAATCGGTGTTTAGCCTTCTAGCGGCTTCAAGAAAGCTTTGTAAGAGTAAAATGTACAATGTTAGAAGTTCGGAAGCGGTCTTACATGTCGTCTCATAATTGGCACACACAAAAAAAAGGAGAAGAAAATAAGTGGGTCCAATTGAAAATGTCTCTTACATTTACGGAGATGGTTTTCCTGCTTTCACTTCATCTGCAGCAACAATGACCGAGAAGGATTCTTTCCAAGCTGGAAGAGGGAAAGGGTGAACCACTAAGTAGAAAATGACAAATACCATGTTGCGTTGCAAATAAAATTTGATTAATGTAACATTATTACAGGTTCCAGAGCAACTTACAGGGATGATAAGAGATCTTGGTTTCAATGCTAGCCCTTGAAGAGTTTGAAGCCAAAGCAATTGGTATACTATGAACCCTCAAATGTTTAATTAAGCGATTTTCTCCTGGAAGAGCTTTGGCATTGCACCATCTAGCAACCACAGAGAAATATACAGAAAATTGAAGATCAGAATTTGGAAGCTTAATTAAATTTGAAAAGTACAACCATTCGAATGACAAACCTGTTCAATCGATTTTGCCGTCGCCGTCGATGCCCAGCTCTGATTCGTACAACGCACAATCGATTTTTCCCCGCCTTTCCGTCGATGCCCAGCTCAGATTCGTACAACGCTCAATCGATTTTGCCCCGCATGCGCCGTCGATGCCCAACTCCGATTCACGCTCAATCGATTTTGCTGTAGCCGTCGATGCCCTATTTCTCTCTCTTCTAGCTATCAGAATATACGAAGAAAGTGATTTGTGGGAGAGGGGAACAAATGATTTGGGGGATTTTTCGGGGAAAAAGAGTGCGGGAAAATGCCCGCCTGTTTTGTGTTTTTATTTTCTTTTTCTTTTTCTTTTCCTTTTTTTGTAGTGTTTATATTTGTTTTTATTAACATCAATACCAATAATCCGGTTTAGTATGGTTGGTCAGGTTACTAGCTTTACACCCAAGAGATCCATGTTCGAGCCCTAGCAACTGCAGTTCAAAAAAAAATATTTTTTGAAAACAAACTTCACAACGTTTATAAGAAAAACGTTGTAGGTTGCAACGTTTCTTAAACAAACGTTGTCAAATGTACATTAACAACGTTTAAAAGGAAAATGTTGTCGTATAGTTCGCAACGTTTCTTAAAAAAACGTTGTAAAAAGATCATTCACAACGTTTATAATAAAAACGTTGTAGTATACTCTGCAACGTTTCTTTAAATACGTTGTAAAAAGTCCATCACCGCAACATTTTTTGTACAAACGTTGTGATAATGAAACTTTTACAACGTTTAAGCTAAAAACGTTGTAGAAATCAGCTAATAACAACGTTTTTAATGAAACGTTGTTAAAAAAAAACGTTGTCAAAAAGCTGTTTTGTTGTAGTGATAGTAAGCTAATGTAACGCCACAGCTTTGGCGTTGCATTAGGTAAATACCTGATGCAACGCCAATTTTAAAACTATATGAACACCTAATGCAACGCCAAAAAGTAGATGAGTACCTAATGCAACACCAATTTAAAAAGTAGTTGAATACCTAATGTAACGCAAAAAATTAGATGCACACCTAATGTAACGGCTGTTGTTATGTATTAATATTGATTACTAATAGTTATATATATACAATTAAATAATAAAAAAATAGTATATAAAGAATTAATTGACATGATAATTAACATGTATTGACAAACTTTGTTCCCAAAAGATACATAATATATATATGTACACATGACAACGTGTCATCGACACATACTAATTACATAATATAAGTGGTAAAAAGCTAACAAGTTTTTAACATAACAAAGAAAAGTAGATAAGTTCCGTGGAAAAAGTACATAACAAGTTTTGTGTCATCGACACATAGTAATTACAAACACCAAAAGATGCACCAACAAAACAAAGCCTCCACCATGTTGGATTGTAATGCTTCCAATGCTAACTATGAACCTGCAAATGAAAATACAACTAATTAGAACAACAAAACATGGTTGTAAACTTTAACTATATATAGAGTGAGTCATCCTGTCAGTTCTTGGCACAAAACCATTACAAATTAGGTGATCTCTCACAAAGTTGCAGTAAAAAAGGGACTTAGTTGTTCCTGCATAAAACACACGGTAAATACGTGTCCAAAATACATTTCCAAACCAAAACATCCACTTAAGGACTCCCCTTGACCCAATAAAAGAGTTATTTCTGCATTCCTAATCACTTCTTCAAAATAAAAAGAACAAAACTCGAGCTCCCCTTGCTAAAACTCGAATTTGAAAAAGAAACACGCAGCTAGAAATTCAATTAACTCGAGTTTGGTCAACCAAATTTGCTCAAACTAGAATTCAAGAAAAAAGCTCAATCTCTATTGAAAGAGCTCACTTCTACACGTTGAAACCAGTATTAACATTCTGTACAAGATAGTCCAGTCCCTACACAAGCTTTTGTAACTGAGAGAAATCCTACACACTAAACAGCAGCAGCTCCACTCATTTTTGTCCCTCTTGCTAATTTTTTTTTTGCCACAAGAGCTAAAATAGTAGCCCAAGTAGCAGCATAAACATAAACATATTCCCAGCTGGCTTCTCAAGTAGCAGCATAAACATAAACATAATCCCAGCAGCAGCTCAATCTCTATTTTTTTTTTGTCCCTTTTGTAACTGAGAGAAATCCACTCATTTTTGGGACGAAGGGGGTACATAAACATAATCCCAGCTAGCTTCCCATTTACAAACAAATATATATAACCCTCATTTAAAATCTCTAGGATTTTCCTCAAACAAAAAGTCTCCATAATGGTACCGACTAGCTCTGTTAATGATTCTCATAAAACTAACCAAACAATACCCATTTCAATGTCAAAATACCATTTTAGGCAACACTTTATAATTCATACCAGCTTTAGAAAAATCATACTATACCTGATGGGTGTGCCCAGTTTCCAACCTCCACTCAACCTCGATTATCTCAATCGCTTTTCGTCTGATCCAATTTGAGAATACGTAGATTAAAAAAATAATGTAAGAACACATAGAGATGCAAATCATATTCCTTTTACAAGAAAGAAAAAGAAAGTACCTGATTAACCGTCTCATTAATTGTATCACCAGACTGCCCATTTGGTTCAACGATATGCGGTCCACTATTCACATCATTTGCAATCGAAAGTCCCGTAAAATCAGGGACAACAAAATCCATTTCGGGATTAGCATCTTGAGGCTGAGTTACAATCATAGTTGCAAGACTGGGAGTAAGTTGTTGCACCAACTCCGTTTTCACACTCTCCAAGAATTCAGTTGGGAATATAAAACCTCATTTCTTGTCCTTTTTTTTCAAATCAGACTGCTTCACACCTTTTCCAAAGAGTCGCAATCGATCTTTTCTTTTGGAATCATGTACAAGTTCAGCGTAATTTTCTTTTGAGTTGCTACCTTCACCTGGGGATGACACTATAGCATCTATCATTGCCTATCGATGGTGCGTAAAGTCATTCATGTATTTTTTTTCATCTTTCTCATTAACAATAAATAATAATGCATCTCATAAACTCACAATTTTCTCTTCATCTTTTTCAGAAGCAGTGAGGTATTTTCTTCCGGAAACTCTTTTCCTTGATTCCTTGTAGACCTGTGCGTGAGTAGGTTGCTTCTTATCCGGATCTGCTTGTTCCTAAAATCAGAATTTATAAGCACAATCAATAATAAGACGAGAAAATCATGGCTCAAAATATAGAGAATTTTGAAACTAAGGGCCAATAAAAAAGAAAATGATTGGAAGGTAGTTACCAATTCATGGCGTAACTCTCCGAAAGACTTACGTCCCATCGTGTGAACATCATCTAACATTAGACGATTATCTCTGTTCACCTTACTTTCCTCCTATGCAATAAGAGTGATGTTATTAAGTATACCCATAATCCTGCTTTAAAATATTATAGTGTGCAGCACTTTTCATTTGGATAAATAAATCTGGAAATTTACCCAGCTTAGATGCATTTTGGATAAATAAATCTGTTTCAACTAATAGGTTATATAATTTGAGGAGCTGAAATGAAGCAATCCAAATCAATTATAAGTACCTGAATCTTTTCACAATGCCAGTATTCCAAGAGATCCTTAAAGTGAGGAACTGAAATGGTATCAGGTTTGTTAGCCCATCTCAACTCGTCGGTGTCATACGGATAGTAGTGCTTCTTCTTGACTCGGCATTTGTGAACACGCCAACTTGAATTCACAGACTCCTTAACAAACGTTTTTCCATCTCCACTAATTTGTAATAGTTACAAATTAGTGTAACTATTAGATTTATCCTTATGCAACTTGTGATGTAGTTCTAGTTCAGCTCGATTTAGCCCAAACTTGTGTTGGGCTCATTAATTCGAGCTCAAAAAAGTATAGCGCTGAGCATGAATGCCCATGACTTCAGATTTTAGGAAAAGAATGTCATTAGTTATAGTTTATCAGCTAATATTCAATGGACTAAAGGCATTTTCATTGAGTCGTTGCTGTTTTACACAAATTAGCAGTCAAGTCCACTAAAGGCAGTGTCCTATATTCTACTAATGTGGTACTCCCTCCATCCCAAATTAAATTGAGATAATACAACTTAATAAAACAAATCAAATATAAGAACAAATTGGGAACAAAATTCATTCAAAGAATAGACGAAATGAAACTCTAATTTTGAGCATGAGTAACAAATTGGGAACAAAATGGGAACAAATTGAGAATACAACAATGATACAAACAAAATTTCAAGACGATAGGCAAAATTCAAAATCATGTGGGAAAAATGACCCAATGAGCATAGAATCATGTCATGGAAGTAGAAACCGCTGCATAATTTTTTAGCTATGAACAATCGAAAAATGTTTAAAAGCCACTCGAAACACTTGCATAATAGCACGGCTTAATACTTTTGTACTATTTCTTATTGCAGTCATTACACCATTTCTCAAGTTTTCTACAATACAAAAGGGCAATTTAGAAAGTTTTGAAAAAAAAAAATACACAAACTCACCATTAATAACGGAAAAACTGATATGCGGAGCTCATTATTCATCCCAAAGTTCATTTTTGCAGCAATAAACACAAACCTAAACTGGGAGATTGAGAGAAAATGGAGGCGAAAGAAGATTTCGAAATAAGATAGCAATTGACAGGGGGAATGGAAGGGGTTTAGGTTTCCAATTTCATGAGAGCATAAAATGGGGCTTACAGTTAAAAAAAAACCCCTAGATTTATTAGGGACATAGAAATTAACATTTGAGAATGGAGAATTGAGAAAGAGTGAGAGACGGTGAGATGATGAAATAGAGATTATACCGAGGACGGTGGCGACCGGTGTTGGAGCTTCGTGATTTCTTCGGGCTCATTGCTAGCGTCTCTTCTTCTCTGCAAAAGCAATTTATCTCAAACAATAAACAATGTTGCTAGAACACCACTATATATATGAGTGAGTCATTTTAATTTTCAAGGGGGTCAATAGTAAATTTTCAGGGGGCCAAATTGGAAATATTTTGGTCAAGATAAAGAATAAACAATGGAGTGGTTCCCGGGCTTTGATATTTTTTCCGGAAAAAAAAGAAGAGGGAAAGTAAATTCTTTAGCCCGCCTTAAAAAAAGAGGGAATTATTTCGGCGTTGCATTAGTAATTTAGCCGTTACATTAGAAAAATCTAATGTAACGCCAAAACATCTAATGTAACGCTGAGATCAAAGTCGTTGCATTAATCAAAATATGCCGTTATATTAGCTCTGTCGTTGCATTAGACTCGTTACATTAGCTCTGGTGTTGCATTAGATGCGTTACATTAGCTCTATCGTTGCATTAGATGCGTTACATTAGCTCCGAAATGAGGTAGTGATTTAACTTTGCAAAAGTTCCGTTGGCCTTTTAAAGTTCCGTTTTTGTTTTTTCGAGTTCAATATCACGTTTGGTGAGCATGACCTCTAGTTTGGCTATAGAATATTTTTGGTTATCATTTTCAGTGGTAACTTTTTCAAGTTCACCTTGTAAAGTAGAAATTTCAGTAGAGAGTTTCTCATTAACCTTTTCAAAAACTGTCAATTTTTCTACTCGCTTTTCCCAGTCAGCAAATATTAATGTTAGATCATGTGTTGCCATGAATGTTGTCCCAAGTGTTGCAAACCAGTGTTGCCACTGGTGTTGCCACAAGTGTTGCCATTTGGATTTGGCAACACTGAAATAGTTACTGTATTTTTCACAAATAATAATGTGGAAATTAATGTTTAAATAACAGTAGTAAGTATGCTTAAAATGAGCTTGAATATGTCCTCAGAAACAGCCCAGGCGTGATGTTCTAAGAAGAGGAGAAAATTAACCAATAAACATGTGTTTATTTGTTTAATTAATGACCAAGCAAAAAGAGATATTATCTAGCTATTCAGGGGGAGAACAATTCAGAGTACAAGGCATCTACAGCTGAGAGGTACAAGAAAGAGAAGCCAAAGAAGACTAAGTCTCCTACATTTGAGGCGAGAAAGTTAAAATGGAGGAAACAAACTTCAAGGCTGTTGCTGATCATTTTGAGTAGGCTCCAAGACTTTGTGGCCTATAAATAGTGCAGTGGATCTTCATTGAAGATCATCCAATTCAGAAAACACAAATCTGCACAAGAAATAGAATTCTGCTCTCAAGTGTTGCCATTCAGTGTTGGCAACACTCATTCCGACACTCGAGAATTTCATATAGATTTTCATATTTTTGTGAGGTTTTGATTGTTCATTTTCAGAGAGAGTTCTTTATATGTTGTTCCTTATGTTAATGATTGTTTATCATTAAGGAACTTCTTCGACCTTGTATTGAATTCATATTATTAATAGAAAGGTCTTGCCCTCCTGGCACCCATCAAGTTAAATATATATATAACTTGATAAATATATTCTTGTGTATTGTTTTAATTCTTTCGCTGCAAATTAGATTTATTTCTATTTATTTGTGTTTTTCTAGAATTGGTGTGTGTTGTTGTTAGTGTTGCCAACACTAAGGACAATACTTGTGAGTTTCGTCTCACCTTGTGAGTTTCGCCTCACTTGTTCTAAGCCATAGACAATTTCAATTGGTATCAGAGCCTAGCACTTGATATACTAAGTGTTTAGATCCTTTTGTCATGGCTTATGATCCTGCCAACACTAATCAAAAGAGATTACCAGTTTTAGACGGATCAAATTATGCTTACTGGATGATTCGCCTACGCTCGCATATCAAATCAATTGATCTTCAAACTTGGTGATCTATTTTAAATGGTTATTCTCTTCCATTACTCCTTTCGGATGAAGATGGTGATGTTCAAGTCAAACCTGAATCCGAATGGACACTTGAAGAAAATAATCTTGCTAGTTTCAATGAAAAGGCACTAAATGCCATCTATGAATGGGTTGACATGCATATGTTCAAGCTCATTCAAAATAGTCACTCTGCAAAAGATGCTTGGGATACTTTACAAAGATTTTGTGAAGGAGATGGTAGTGTCCGAGAAACAAAGCTTAGAGGTCTCACTAGTAAATTTGAAAGATTAAGAATGGGTGAAAACGAAGACATCTCGTCTTATTTTGAAAAGTTGATTGATATTTCAAATGCTTGTCAAGTATTAGGGGTACCTTTTACAAATAAACAACTTGTTTCAAAAGCTATTCGTACTCTTCCCGAACGTTTTAATATTAAAGTTTCAGCTATTGAAGAGGCCGATAATCTTTCAACTATGGACATTAACTCCTTAATGAGCATTTTGAAAAACTTTGAGATGAATCTCAATGAACAAACCGAGGCTTCTAAAGGCAAAAATATTGCCTTAAAATTCGAATCTTCGGACACATGTGTGGATGATGAAGATGAAGCCTTCGAGGAGTTAGATGAAAATACTAGTGTAGCTTTACTTGCAAAGAAATATAATTCCATGCTTAGGAAATTTAACAATGTGCAGGTAAAGGCTAAGGACCAATCGGCCAAAACACCTAGTTTTGTGCCAAGGAGAGGTCCTTCTCCAAATCAAAAGGATACCCCACCTAGGCGTGCATCCTCGGAAAATATCCGGTCCGATCCTAAATACATTGAATACATTCAATGTCATGCTTGTTCCGGTTGGGGTCACTATGCCAATTAATGTGCTAATACCTTGAGAAAGGCGGGCAAAAATTTGTGGGTATCTCTTAGTGATGGAGAGGAGGAAGGAACGGAGAAAGATGAAAATACGGAGCAAGAGGTCATGATGGCCACGGTAGAGGAGCTACCATCGATAGAAAATGTTACCTCAAGTGTTGTCCCAGATTTGACAACACTTGATACAACGCTTATGACTTCTTCAGAAAGTGTTGCCCCAAGTGTCATCTAGGAAATGGCAACACTTGACACAACACTCAGCAGGTATGATACTTTAAATGATATTTGCTTGCATGATTCAGTTGGTTAAATTCAGAGGAGACTATAGAGGATGACCTTTGTAAAGATGAGCTCATTCATGAATTAAAAAACCTCTATAAGTCCCTCCTCGTGGAATGGAAAAAGGAGAACAAGATGGTGGTTTTCTTGAAAAAAGAAAATCATGATCTTAAAAACTCCTTGACTCGGCTGGAGGTTCAACTCAGTAGGAGAGTTTTGGATCTTGATAAACTCAAGGCCAAACTCAACCTAGCCGAATCCACCTTCAAAAAACTCAACACGAGTTCATCCAAGTTGGATGAGATACTCAATTTCAGTAAGCCTCTGAAAGCTAGTCTTGGGTTCCAAGAATCACTAGAAAGTATTACCTCTTCCTTGTTTGATGTTGAAACTAAAAATTGTTTTGTAAAAGAGCGTGCCAAGGAAAAGGGTAGTACTCCTAGTGATACTCCTGATCAATTCAATGAATATGGATACTGTCACAAAGCTGGTGAACAGAAATCCAGATTTTCAAAAAAGGCCTGGTTACCTAAGGAAAAACTGAAATGCTATGTTGTTTACACAGCTTTAAGGACTAACATTTCAGGAACTTGGTACTTTGATAGTGGTTGTTCACATCATATGATGGGTACAAAATCATTCCTAACGGAGTACCAACCTATTCAAGGAGGCTCTGTGACTTACGGTGGTGGAGGCAAGAGTGAAATAGTTGGAAAAGGAACACTGGATATTGTTGGTTTTCCTCCTTTGAAAAATGTCTTGCACGTAGATGGTTTACTTGCTAATTTAATTAGCATTAGCCAATTATGTGATGACAATTTGGAGGTAAAATTCAATAAAAATACCTGTGAAGTGTTTGATAATACTAACTTTTGTGTCATGACTGGAATAAGATCAAGTGATAATTGCTACCTGGTTGATAATAAACCTGTGTGCAATTTGACTAAACTTGATGATATGAGGTTATGGCATCTAAAGTTAGGTCATTCTCATTATAGGAATCTTGAGAAGATTATCAAACACAATGCCGTCAAAGGTGTTCCTAAACTAAACCTCAAAGACACCGTGATGTGTGGTGACTGTCAAAAGGGTAAGCAAACTCGTGTTGCTTACAGTGTTTGACAACAGAATGAGCAACACTCAGGAACAACACATTGTTTTCAGCTTCTACATATAGACTTGATGGGTCCTATTGAGGTAGAAAGCTTGGGAGGTAAGAAGTATGTTTATGTGATAGTTGATGATTTTTCTAGGTTTACATGGGTCTATTTCTTAAGAGAAAAATCTTAAACTTTTGATAAATTTACTCACTTAGTCTCTAAAATTAAAAACATGTTTTGTTCTCCTATTTTTCGAATAAGGTCAGATCATGGTAGAGAGTTTAAAAATCTCTCCTTCTCTACATTTTGTAGTAAAAAGGGGATACACCATGAATTTTCAGCACCTATAACACCACAACAAAATGGTATTGTTGAAAGGAAAAATAGAACTTTAATGGAGATGGCTCGTGTTATGCTAATTGCTAGAAATATTTCCAAAGGTTTTTGGGCCGAAGCATTAAACACAGCTTGTCACACTACGAATAGAGTTTTCTTAAGACCCGATACTACTATGACACCCTATGAGATTTTAAATGTAAAGAAGCCTACGGTTCTTTATTTTCACGTGTTCGGGTGTTTGTGCTACATTTTAAACGACCGGGAATACTTAGGAAAACTAGATTCCAAGGGTGACAAACCCATCTTTCTTGGCTATTCTCAAAACAGTCATGCTTATCGAGTCTATAATTTGAGGTTAAAAGTGATTCAAGAATCGGTAAATATTGAATTTAACGATTACTTGAGTGCTATAGGAGAACCAGCTGATGATATACCTCTGACCCTACTGGAAGAAGTTGAACAGAGGGTGACAGCCTGATTCGGCGGTCGGCCCACAGATTCAAGTGTTGCCCCGAGTGTTGCCCCTGAAATGGCAACACCTGAGGCAACACAGGAGAACAGAATAGTGGCTGGAAATTCTGAGAGTAGTGACTCAGAAGAAGAAGATGGATTGGTGTACCATCAAGGAAGGAGAGATCCCCCCAACTCGTATTAGAAATTATCATCCCATTACTCAGGTAATTGGTGATGTTAATGAAGGTGTTCGAACAAGAAATAAGGAGCCAGTTAACTACAGAGATATGGTTAGGTATGTGTGTATGTCCTCCACATAATCCAAGGTAAAACACTTCTGTTTCGTTTCCTCTCTTGAACCAAAAAATGTGATTGAGGCTTTAAATGATAATTTTTGGATACAAACTATGCAAGAAGAGCTTGAACAATTTACCCGTAACGAGGTTTGGTGTTTAGTTCCACGTCCTTTACATAAAAATATTATTGGAACTAAATGGATTTACAAAAACAAATCTGATGAATTGGGTAATATTGTTCGTAATAAAGCTCGTCTTGTGGCTCAAGGCTATACACAAGTGGAAGGAATCGAATTTGACGAGACCTTTGCACCTGTGGCTAGAATTGAGTCAATAAGACTTCTTCTTGCTATAGCCTGCTACCTCAAAATCACATTGCACCAAATGGATGTCAAAGCGTATATGGCTTGAAACAAGCTCCTCGAGCATGGTATGGGCGTCTAACAAGTTTCCTTCTTGAATATGGGTTTGTTAGAGGAGAAGCCGATAGGACATTATTTATTCTTAGGGAAAATAAAGAGCTTGTCATTGCTCAGATCTATGTTGATGACATAGTTTATGGTTCCACATCTAAAATGTGTTTACAAAATTTTGTGGAAGCTATGACATCAACTTTTGAGATGAGCATTATAGGAGAACTTAATTATTTCCTAGGATTTCAGGTGAAACAGTCAGATGATGGAATCTTTATCTATCAGAGCAAGTATGCTAAGAGTCTGGTGAAAAGGTTTGGATTGGAGAGTGCAAAGAGCTCAAAAATACTTATGGGATCATCTCTTAAGGTAACCAAAGATCAGGCAGGGGAGGATGTTGACCCAACTCTATATAGATCCATGATAGGTAGTTTTCTGTATCTTACTGCCAGTCATCCCGATATTATGTTCAGCGTAGGTGTATGTGCTAGATATCAGTCAGCTCCTAAAATTTCTCCCCTAAATGCTGTCAAGAAAATCATTAAGTATGTGTCCGGGACAAGTAAATTAGGGATCTGGTTCACCAAAGACACTAATACCAACTTGGTTGGTTTTAGTGACTCTAATTGGGCAGGGGATATAGATGATAGAAAGAGCACTAGTAGGGGTTGTTTTTTCTTGGGTAATAATCTTGTGTCATGGGGTTTTTGGAAATGTTTATAGCACTCAAATTGTCACAATACATGGTCAAGATATTACTATCAATACCATAGTCGTCAAGCATATGTTTCAACCATACAATTGTGAACAACAACTCCCGGCTGCTACAACACTCACGCACTAAACACATTGATATCCGCCATCACTTTTTGAGAGATTTAGTAGAAAAGAATTTGATCCAAATAGAGCATATTGATACTAAACATCAACTTGCTGATATTTTGACCAAAGCCTTGGACCATGAGAGATTTTCAAGTTTGAAAAAATCTCTTGGTTTATGTTTTCTATTAATCTGCTGTTTCAAGTGTTGCCGTCAGTGTTGCCAACACTGACAGCAACACTGTGTATTTGTTGTATATTTTTTATTATATAAAAAAAATATTAGTTAGTTTAAATCCCAAATGGGGGGCATTTCACTACTACATTTCTGACCTAATGTAACGCCAATTTTCGTTGCATTAGGGCCCAAAAACCGTTACATTAGGCCTAATGTAACGCCAAATGGCCGTTGCATTCTCTTGCGTTGCATTAGGTCTAATTCAACGACATAGTAAGCTAATGTAACGCCAGAGCTTTGGCGTTGCATTAGGTGAATACCTGATGCAACGCCAATTTTAAAACTATATGAACACCTAATGCAACGCCAAAATGTAGATGAGTACCTAATGCAACGCCAATTTAAAAAGTAGTTGAATACCTAATGTAACGCCAAAAAGGAGATGCACACCTAATGTAACGGCTGTTGTTATTTAATAGTAATATATATACAATTAAATAATAAAAAAATATTATATAAAAAATTAATTGACATGATAATTAACATGTATTGACAAACTTCATTCCCAAAAGATAATATATATATGTACACATGACGTGTCATCGACACATACTAATTACATAATATAACCTAACATGTTTTTAACAAAACAAATAAAAGTAGATAAGTTTCGTGGCAAAATTACATAACAAGTTTTGTTTCACGACACATAGTAATTACAAACACCAAAAGATGCACCAACAAAAGAAAGCCTCCACCATGAACCTGCAAGTGAAAATACAACTAATTAGAACAACAAAACATGGCTGTAAACAAATAATAGATCTGTGACTTCAATAAATTTTTTATTCCATGCCATCTGGTATAGAAGAGTCAACAAAACATGGCTCTAACCCAGTTCCAAAGCTTCACACAGCTAAATAATGCAATAATTGGCATTAGAATCCTTTGTACGTGCAGATATGTACCTAAAACTGAACAACCTATAGCCCCATAACAACTTATAGAGAGTGATCCCAATGTCAACCTAATCTAACATATGTCTGTAGAAAGCATGACTACATTTAGAACCAAACATCGAGTGCCAAATCTGTGGATATAATGAATTCTTCAAACGAGACACAACCTATTATGTCTCCATTGCAGGCTTCTTGACAGCCACATTCTGATGCTTGTTAGACTGTAAGCAATGAAAGGCTGGGAAGAAGCCCTTGAGGGAGAGCTAACAGCAAGTGCCTCGATATGTCAATGGCTACTAAACCCCTTCCTGCCCTAATACAATCAGAACAGTCTGAAAACCCCTTTTATAGATCACAATAAGCTAACTCTAGTCTCGAGTTTATGATGGTTTATTGCCTCTATGGGGTTAATATGTTTTGATAGACCAGAGAAGATGAATAGAACTCATAGTCAAACTCTATAAATTCCCATGGAACTATACTTTGTGATATCAACAGCAATATCACTCCACTTCCACTCTGCCCCAACCCTCTCATTCAGTCATAATATTACATGCTATAAACCAAACAATAATCACTCCATGTTGAGGGTTGTTTCAATTTCAAGTTCCCTAACTTCAACTCTATTTAATCGACTCTGACAACTCGAAGAACAAAAAATTACACAACTTATATAATCTAAGCTGTTTCTCTCAATTAAGGAAAAGAATTGATGCCCTAAACTGACATAGCTTAGGCATTTGGGAACCCAATAAAATTACACAACTTGATTTCCACTTTTGTTCTAACCCTTGTCTTCTAATCAACTCGTGTTCATGAAAATTAGAAACTTAGGGCATGAATATTGGGGGAAATAAAAATCAGATGAGGGAAGATTTAGGGCAAAATCAAAATCGGATGGATGGGAAGGGTTTAGGGCACAGATTGAATCAGAGGAGAGAAGAGAGAAGAGCGTTACCTGTGTATCGAAGGATTGCGACGACACCGACGACAAGGCTAGGGTAGCCGTTTGTTCTAGAGAGAGAAGCGGGAGGAGAGAACCTAGTGAGAAATAAGGAGAAGAGAGAGAACGGAGTTTTGTGTTCTTCAATTTTTCCCATTAAAAAACGAGGGTAATATTTGGGAAAAATATTAAAGCCCGCCTAAAAGAAAAAAAGAGGGAATTATTTTGGCGTTGCATTAGTAATTTAGCCATTACATTAGAATAATCTAATGTAACGCCAAAAAATCTAATGTAACGCTAAGATGAAAGCTGTTGCATTAATCAAAATGTGCCGTTACATTAGCTCTGGCGTTGCATTAGATGCATTACATTAGCTCTGGCGTTGCATTAGATGCGTTACATTAGCTCTGGCGTTGCATTAGATGCGTTACATTAGGTCAGAAATGTAGTAAATTTACTGACCTTTTTGTTCTAGTATGTGTATATACTTAAGGTTAACATTTTTTATAAAATACCCCTTTGTGCTTAAAGTGACAAAGTCGCTCATGTTGTTGTTGATATTTAAAAGGCAAAGCTTGTTAAAATACTCACAAAGTAACTCGGGGCACGGCGTTCGTTGCGACGATGCTTCCTTGCCAAAACGGGAGTATAATGTAGTTGTTTTATACTAGGTATTAGGGACATGGAGCTCGCTACTACAGTGTACCCTACTTGAAAGGTATAAAACTTAATACATATAGCTTTATACTTTAATAAAAACTCGGGGCACGGAGCTCGCTACTACGATGCTTCCTTGTAAATAAAGAAAGTGTAAAACTTGCTTAAAAATTGCCTAAGGAAATGATAAGTTATATATGTTGAAAAATTATCAAAGGGATTTTATTCAAAATTTTGCTTTGTGTGTTACGCAACATTGCTAGTAACACATTAGTAGATGCTACATTATTTTTTTATTTCTTATTTTTGTTTTTATTAATTAAATTTTGAATTTCCAAAAGTCTATTTCCTTATATTTAGAGTTTGTGAAATTTAAAAGATTTTTAGCAAAAATATTTATTTTTGTCTAACTAATTGTAATTTAGAAATATCTATTTTTTAAAATTCAGTATT
The DNA here is from genome assembly GCA_022495995.1 of Adenophora triphylla var. japonica. Taxonomy (NCBI): domain Eukaryota; kingdom Viridiplantae; phylum Streptophyta; class Magnoliopsida; order Asterales; family Campanulaceae; genus Adenophora; species Adenophora triphylla. Next base: position 186,688 of record JAFEMH010003263.1, on the reverse strand, counting down.
TTGAATTTTGAAAAACTCAATTTTATGGATATTGCTAAAATTATTTTTAGTTATTATATATTTAAAAATGTAAAAAAAAAAAAAATTCAAAATGACAGATAACAGTGCGTTGGATTTGTTGGGTTTGTTAGGGATAAAAGGGATTTAATTTGATTTGAACTTGTCAAATCAAATTAAACCCTCACTATTCACTCATTAAACCCTCCTCCTCACTAAACCCTCTCTCTCTTTCTTCTTGTCTCTCTCTCTAGGTGGAATCAAAACCCTTCCCCTGTTCCCCTTTCTTCTTCGTTTTCCTTCGATTTCCATGGCAAGTCCCAAAAATTCTTCCCAAATTTCTTCCCCCATGGAGATCTCACCACTTGCCCCTTCGAGTGTTGCCTCCAATGTCGTCGTTCCTATGGAAATATCCCCTGCGACCATTTCGGCCACACCCACAACCTCACCATCTTTAGACATTGTTGTCTATAATCCTCCTCAAATTCCCATTCCTATAAGCCTTCCTGAAGCTAACCCATCCATAGAACTCACATTTGAACCTCAAAAGAAAACCAAGAAACGAAAGGTGGTAGATGCTTCTTCGTCTTTTCGGGGTGGTGTTCGTCGTCAGTCAGAAAGGATCAAGACATTGTTCAGGTCCAAAATTCCTTCCAACACTGCTGATGATCCTGTCAATGTGGAGGATAGCTCAAGTTCATTGCTCAACATTTCGTCCGAGGACAATTCGGACCCAATCTTCAAAGAGACCAAGGAGCCCTCATCATCTTCTGATGAGGATGAGGAAGCATGGATGGATGATGAAGAAACTCTAGCTCAAGCCTAGTCCCGAATTGCCAAGAAACAGAAAGTTCAGTCTAGTGTCGCCCCAAGTGTTGCCAGTCCAACGGCAACACCTGAAGCAACACCTGCTGCCAAGTCCAAAGCTCAGTCAAGTTCACCTTCGTATTCTCCCATTTCCTGGCCAGAGGTAACCACTCCTACTCCCTCTCAAGATTTGAAATCTGATTATGAGTCTTTTGGGTATTATGAACGCCCATTCCTTTCCGAAGAATTCTATAGTGAATCCAACTTAGATAAGTGGGTTCAAGATTCTGAGAAAATGATTCTGAATGAAAGGAACATGTTTATGACTCAGTTCAAGGAATTAGGAGTGTACCGATTTTTGGAGGATAGAAACTTTTTACCTACGGTTGTGAAAGTGTCCGGTTATATTGAATGTGTGGTTAGGAATTTTTATGCTCATCTTAGGGAGGATATTTATGATAGGAATACCCCTCATTATGGAAAGATCTTTGTTAGGGGCAATATTTATGATTTTAATCCTTTGATCATCAACAAATCATTCAGCCTCCCTAATATTGAAGATGAGAGTTTGGACGTTGAACCGAATACCTTAGCCAACTTTTTGACTGGAGGGAGAATCACTGTTTGGAGCGAACACTTTAAATCTACCCACCTTACTTCTCTGTTTAGTGTGCTTCACAAAATTTGTATAACAAATTGGCTCCCTACGGCCAATGAAAACACGGTGACATTTGAGCAAGCCACCTTGTTATACAAATTAGGTAAGAAATAGAGAGTCAACTTTGGAAGGTTGGTATTTGTTCACCTAGCTGCATGGGCCAAGAAAAGAAAAACCTCCTCCTTCATTTTCATTCCCTTATTTTCAATGTTCTCGTGTACCAAAACCTCAAGCCTTGGAATGCCGATAATATATATGAGAAGCCTGTCTATTACAGAATTAGCAAACATTTTACCGAAGGTGATAGGCACAGAGATTTGCTATGGGTTTTGGTTACAGATGCTCCTCCTTTGGCTGCCCTTGCTTCAAGTGTCGCCCCAAGTGTCACCCCTGAAATTGGCAACACTTCAGGCAACACTGCACCTGTGATGATAGATGCTTCCATGGTTTTTAATTTTTTCAATAGTCAGGTGAAGCATATAGACTCGGTGATACAAGGGTGGCTGAACATGCGTACACATATGATGAAAATGGTGGATATGATTTCTTCCAAAATAGGGGGAGATCAATCAAGGCCAAGGCGTGATGATGGAGCGGATGGAGCTGGAGCTGGACCAAGTGGCACAGCTGAGGGAGGTGATGGAGCTGGAAATGCAGAAGGTTGAAGGTGGTTTCGAATGGTTACTTGATTTGGTGGTTTGGTAACAAAAACAATTTTATTTGTTTTTATTTGGTTTGTGATGTTTAAACAATTTTAATTTCTGTTTTTTTTCTTTGTTTCGACTGGAATTTTCTTCAAAACTTGGTGGATGGTTTTTGCTAAATGGTTGGATGGTTATTTTTAAGATTTTAATAATTATTTTGGTTAGTTATTAATTTCGTATTAAGGGGGAGATAATTCGAAATTATGTGACTTCATTTGCCTGAAGATTGATGTTTCCACTCGTGTGAGTGTGATACTTTGATGAAAAATATTTTCAAACATTGTCTGAAGGTTGATGTTGCCACTATTTATTACATGACATTTTTATTTTTTGTTAAGTGTGACTAACTGTTTTGTAAAGATCATCACATTGGTATTTTGTGAAGAAATCAGTAACTAAGGGGGAGATTGTTAATGTTAGATCATGTGTTGCCATGAATGTTGTCCCAAGTGTTGCAAACCAGTGTTGCCGCTGGTGTTGCCACAAGTGTTGCCATTTGGATTTGGCAACACTGAAATAGTTACTGTATTTTTCACAAATAATAATGTGGAAATTAACGTTTAAATAACAATAGTTAGTCTGCTTAAAATGAGCTTGAATAGGTCCTCAGAAACTACCCAGGCGTGATGTTCTAAGAAGAGGAAAAAATTAACAAATAAACATGTGTTTATTTGTTTAATTAATGACCAAGCAAAAAGAGATATTATCTAGCTATTCAGGGGGAGAACAAGTCAGAGTACAAGGCATCTACAGCTGAGAGGTACAAGCAAGAGAAGCCAAAGAAGACTAAGTCTTCTACATTTGAGGCGAGAAGGCTAAAATGGAGGAAACAAACTTCAAGGCTGTTACTGATCATTTTGAGTAGGCTCCAAGACTTTGTGGCCTATAAATAGTGCAGTGGATCTTCATTGAAGATCATCCAATTCAGAAAATACAAATCTGCACAAGAAATAGAATTCTGCTCTCAAGTGTTGCCATTCAGTGTTGGCAACACTCAGTCCGACACTCAAGAATTTCATATAGATTTTCATATTTTTGTGAGGTTTTGAGTGTTCATTTTCAGAGAGTGTTCTTTATATGTTGTTCCTTATGTTAATGATTGTTTATCATTAAGGAACTTCTTCGACCTTGTATTGAATTCAAATTATTACTAAAAAGGTCTTGCCCTCCTGGCACCCATCAAGTTATATATTTATATAACTTGATAAAAATTATATTCTTGTGTATTGTTTTAATTCTTCCGCTGCAAATTAGATTTATTTCTATTTATTTGTGATTTTCTAGAATTGGTGTGTGTTGTTGTTAGTGTTGCCAACACTAAGGACAACACTTGTGAGTTTCGTCTCACCTTGTGAGTTTCGCCTCACTTGTTCTAAGCCATAGACATTTTCAGCAAATAAATCAGCATAAGCATCAAGAAGTTCTTGGTAACTTCCATCACTTTCTTCTTTATTCTCTGTTTTCTCAGAAAGCAATGAGTTAAAACAGTTGAACACAGAGTCGGAAGATGTGATGATTGGTGTGACTACATCTAAAGCTACATCAGTCTGATCTTCGTGACTAGTGGGCAAGATTTCCATGATTGCTAAGTTTAGAGTTTCATCTTCATCCTCACTGTCACTAAGGGTCGCACAAAAGCTCATTTCCTTTTTCTTCAGAGTGTTAGCACACTCATTGGCATAGTGCCCAAAGCCATTGCAAGCTCTACTTTGAACATTTTCAGATCTTTTCTTAGCAAAACTAGTAGGTTTCTTGAAACTACTCGCAGTATCCTCTTTTGATTTTTCAAAAGTGTTTTGAATTTTCGAAGGAAACTTGTTGTCCCATTTATTTTTTAAAAAAGTCATAAATTTTTTTGATCAAAAGGGCAACATCTTCAGCTTCCAAATTTGAAGTGTCAATTTCTTTGGAGATTTCTTCAATCTCTTTTGACACTTAGGATACATTAGAGAGAGCAGTTGCAAGAGCAATATATTCAGCTTTATGTTGCTGTTGAATTGACATGTTCATCTCAAACATGGTCAGAATACCCACAAGAGTATCTAAATCCATGGTTGTGGTATCATGTGCTTCTTCAATATCAGCAATTTTAATATTGAATTTTTCAGTAACAGTTCTCAACATTTTGCTTACCAATCTTGCATTTGATATAGGCTCACCTAGGGAGAGACATTCATTTGAGATTTCTTTCAATTTAGCAGAATAGATTTTTCTATCCTCAATCTCATTCATCCTCATGTTTTCAAACTTGATCATGAGAATTCTCAACCTAGTGGCCTTAACACTATCATCACCTTCACAGTGACCTTGCAGAATATCCCAGGCTATTTTTGCTACATTTTGATTTATAACAAGTCGAAACATGTGTTCATCCACATGTCTTGATATAGCACCAAGAGTCTTGAAATTATAATTAGCTAGAGTGACTTCAGTTGTAGTCCATTCTTCCTTAGGTTTGAGTTTGAAGATTTTTTATGAGGTTTCCCCCTCTTCACTCTTACTTTCAACCTTATGAGGAGACCATGGAACAATGATACTAAGCCACGCCCTCTCATCAATTGCTTTGATGAAAATACGCATTTTAGCTTTTCAAATAGCATAATTATTTACATCCAAAACAAGAGGACGGTATTGATTCAAATGTCCTTTCATAACGGGTCATCTTTCTTGGATCTCACTCAGTGTAATCGAGTGGAGCTCTGATACTAATTGAAAGAAATTGAGTGGCTAGAAATGACAATTGAAATCAAACATAACCTGATGTGAGTCCTGGTGTGATAGCACCAGTAAAAAAACAGCGGAATAAACAGTTTAAATTAAACTAAAACACGAAATTAATACTTATCTACAACAATTTGCTGTAGACAATAAAACTTCTTTTATTAAATGAAATAACGAACCAGTTAAACGAAAGAATACTAAGAGAAGAACAAAATAATCAAAAGAACTCTCACACTTTAGAACTCTAAGGAACTATGAATCTTCAGTAATTTTAGAGTCTCAAAAACCGCAGGAAATAATGTACCGTGTACTTCTATTATATAGAGAAGGATGTCCTTATTTGTAGAAAATGTTTTGCTTGAGAAGACCTTTTCCAATTAGACTTCTACCTTCTTTATTCAATCCAATCAATCTTTCCTTATCTTGGACTCTTTCCTTTTGTGAGAGATCCTACAAAATAATCAAAATATACACTAAACATATTCAATATTTGGTTCGTATGTTAGTAAATAAAATAAATCTAATTACAATATATACAATATTTACCTAAATTAACTAATTTAAAAAAATAACAAATTTAACTTAAGTCAATCTTTGACTTATCAATGTGTGTGGGACATCACACACTTTCACTCTAGAGAGATAGTGTACTTCTAGTATTACTATTCAGTTTGGAAAAAAATTTGGTCCCATATAGGATGGAGGGAGTACTACTACTATTACTTTCTTTTTATACTGTTCTTTCATTTCATAAATCATTTGTATATATTATAAGTTGTCTAATATATTTAGCAAACATTTTTATGGAACATTATAAAACGGCATTAACATCTATTCAAATTATCCCAATAAATGACACATTTAACTTTTCAAAGTTTTTACAAATTTGTAACAAAATTTGTGGAGCAACAATTCCACTTTCATATACATGCACTGCACCATTCATCATGTTCATGGTGTGTGGCTTGCAGCAGATACGTAGAGAAATTCAACGCTCTCATATTTATTGGATCAAGACAACAAATGATCTAATAACAAAAATTAGTGTGTGCCGTGTATAACCAACCCATTATTTCAAGTGTAGCTAGCTTCCTTTTATAACAAAATAATGAAAAAAAAAAAAAGAGAACCACATGGTGTATAACACTTGAATACATTGCAACTAAGCCAATTTATTTAATTAGCCTATTCCGCCATCACCTTTTTCTAAAAGGGATAAAGCAAAAACATTTCTTGAAAATAAAAGAAAGATAATACTATAGCCCAGTAGAACCAATCAACTTGGTGAACCCAAAAGTGATACCCATAGCCAACCACCCTCCAATCAAAACCCTAATAGTAGACTTCACCATATGTGCCCTCCCTAATACTGCACTCAACCATCCAAACCCCACCAGTGCCAAGCTCACAGCCATCACGACCACCTCTAACCTCACCCGATACTCCCTCACAAATGCCGCCGCCACCAGCGGCACCACCGCCCCTACCGCAAAAGCAAAAGCCGAAGCCACCGCCGCTTTTACAGGGCTAGGCAAGTCCCTTATCTTAGCCTCTATTTCATGATTATTCTCAACATTTCCGCTCCTAGTAGCTCTCTTTATTTGAGCCATTTCTATGTCATATTGAGAATAAACGGACACAAACTCTCCGATGGCCATACTACAAGCTCCGGCGACTAATCCTGCGATTCCGGTCAGGATCATGGTCTTGGAATCCTTCCTGATCGCCCCAACCCCCATCATTAGGGATGCGGTTGAGAGCAAACCATCGTTTGCTCCCAATACTGCTGCCCTGAGCCATTGAGCTCTCTTTGAGTAATCGAAAATCACCTCAACCACCGCCTCCGGTGGCTGCCGGATTACTTGTTCTTCTATGTCTTTGTTGGAAGTAGGAGACGGGTCATGAATATTTGTGGTGATTTCCATTTTCCAGAGAATATATAAAAATAAAAATATTGGTGGAAGAAGTGTGGAGGACACACGCCATATAACATTTGCTATTTATAGGAAGGTGGTTAGGGATTATTAAGTGCTTAATGAGTACATAACAATGTTTAACTTAGTGAGAAGGACTTGTGCTCGGAGGAATCTGATGCGTTCACATTATCTATGAGGTAAAGCAAACTTTGATTTTGGATTTTTATACTTCTCTTCCTAACAAAATGTTTTATTTATTGTTTTTTTCAAAAAAATAATGAGTGTTTTTTTTTTTGAAAAGTTGCTAAAATCTCACTCTTCAATCATCTTGATCTTCTTTACACTTATTATTATAGTGTCAAAGATCATTAAATTTAATTTTTATACTTCTTCAATTAAAAGTGTTAAAATATCAACTTTCTCTTATATTTAAAAAAATAGGTATTTATTTAGGAACAACCGGATGAATGAAGAGTACAAAATATGTATAGCCAAAAAAGAAGATAAACTTATCTTGATAAGTCTAGCTTTTTAATACACACTCCATCCTCTAATAATAATTATGTCAATATTAAACGAGTTGGTATTATAAAAAACGCATTTTTTCTGGCACTTAGAAAAAACGTGTTTTGTGTTTCCCCGTTTGTGCCAGTTCCAGTTTAACAAAGTGCCAGTGTGACAAAGTGCTAGTGCATGTGTAATAAAGTGGCAGTGAAAAAAGTGCCAGTACCAGTTTAACAAAGTGTCAATGTAAACTGGCACTGACACTTTGTTAAACTGACACTGACGCTTTTTACACGGGCACTTTTATATACATGAACCGGCACTCTTTACACTGGCACTCTGTTACACTAACACTGGCACTTTGTTACACTGACATTTTTGCTGGCTCTCAAAAACACAAGCACTGGCATTCAAAAACACATGGACTGGCATTTGAAAACACATAGATTGACACTCAAAAACACATACACTGGCACTCAAAAACACTGGTAATTATTTTTGCTGGTATTCAAAAAAATATGAACTGGCATTCAAAAAACCTTGGACTGGCATTCAAAATCACGTACCCTGGCATTCAAAATCACGTACCCTGGCATTCAAAATCACAAAATGCAAAAAAGCCTCTCTCTCTCACTACTCTCTCTCTCTCTCTCTAGATGCAATACCAAGCGTTCCTTCTCTCCTTCACCAGTTCTTCTCAGTCCCATGCCCTCCCCTTTTCTATCCTCACTATCAATCTATTATAATAATCTGAGACCCAATCTCAATCCTCACAGAACAGCATCATCAATGGTGGCTTGTGTTCATGATTCCTGTTCCGACACCGTCCCTCGTCCCAATCGTAACAGAATCCATATCGACGATGCCGACGGTTTATTGATTAGGTCGTCGGCGAGGGAGATTTGAGATCGGAGAAGACGGTCGTTGTTGGGTCGCTGTTTGCGTTTAGTGAGAGAGAGACTGCGAGTAGAGAGAGAGACGGGTCGTTGTTGGGTCGTAATTTTAAAACACGTTTTTTCATAAGTTATGAAAAAATGCGCTTTTTACAAGTTTTTGGCATATTAAACTAAATGTTGAATTTTAATTATTAAGATAATTTTAATGTAATTTTATGGAGTATCATATTTATCGGTCCTTGAGTAACTCTCCTTAAAAGCATGTTTTTCCTAAAAGCATATTTTTAAATGCGTGCTAACATTTTTGTAAATAATTGAAACTTTTTAAAAAAATGTGCGATAATATTTTTGTGAATAATCGAAAATTCGCAACATCCTCAGGTACTCTTTAACACACTAACTGGACCTTATAAAATTACATCCGGTCATCTCAACCACTACCACTTACCATATTTTAACACTTCATTTATAAAGGCTTCAAGGGCCCATTTAAAAGCCTAAATGACGTCTTTTGAGATTTTTAAACTCATAATTACGGGGCAAGTCATGTGACTTTTGTTGGTATCAATATTTCCTTCGCCAAAAACCTTTTGCATATCAATCTCAAAGGCATAAATATCAAATTTAACGGTTTTGGATATTCACAAACCTTTGACATTGACATACAAAAGGTTTGTTGGTCATGGATTAATCGCACACGAAGTTTCACTTATTTACAAGCCTTCTATATATAAGTCTCAAAGGTTTTGAATATCAATCTCAAAGATTCTGGATATCCAAAAACCTTTAATATTGATTTTAAGAGGATTTGTTTGTCATGGCATTGTTCAAATGTACTTTTTAATTCATATACAAAAGACTTTAATATGACATGAAGAAACCTATAATGCTGATATTCAAAAGGTTTATTGGTAATAATCTTGTTCAAATATGCTTGTTAATTTATATTCAAAATGCTTTAATATTTTATCCAGAACCCTTTGAATTTGATATTTATAAGGTTTGTTGGTTATAACCTTATTCAAATATGCTTCTTAATTAATATCCAGAAGGCTTTAGTATTGTTATCTAGAATTCTTTAAACTTGATGTACAGAAGGCTTGTTCGCCGTGGACCAACACACACAAAATTTCACTTTTTACAAAAATGTCACTGCGCCCGAAACTTTCTGATGTGATCGTAAAAAAGAGACTTGGGCCCAACCAGATAATATGAGGCCCAATATGTCAATTATGGATAAAAGAGTATGATAATGGGCCCAAGATTAGGTAAAGGTGATCGGCGAGTTCTTGAAGTGTATTGGCGGGAATGAGGACCCGCGAGAAGTTCGGCAAAGTCCATCGATGTATGGAATTGGTACAAGTATCAAGGCCGGTATCTCGCATCTTAGTATTTTTTTATTAGCGACAACCAAGGGTTGTCGCCTTATATTGTTTGCTGCCTATAGGCGACATTGGGATCAGAAGCTACAGTCCAGAAGTCGTTAAGATCGTTATGTTGGGGCCCACATAATCTATTGTCATGATGATCTACATGTCAGAGATAAAGTTGGCATCTCCACTTGCTTATAGGTGCTCTTGCCCACATTATGGATGATCGACACGTGTCCAGAACATGTGACTTGCACATGATATGTGGGAGTATATAAACCACATCAAAATGGCATTTGGTAAGGTCTTCTAAGTCTATTTTCTGCAGATTTCATACCAGTCTATGTTTATGCTTTCTTTATTGTCTTGACCATATACTTAATCTCATACCGGAGAGGTAACGCCGGAGACGCCCCCGGCCTAGTTTACATGTGTTGTATGTCTAGGAGACAAACGGAGAAGTAGCCGGAGTATCTTCAGTTCAGTCATTCTTTTCAACCCTGTACAACCATTTTTGCGTGGTAGCATTAGTTGGTTCCGTTGGTGGGACTGATTCACTTTTTCGTTTCCTCCATTCAGCTTGCTTTTGTTCTTGTTCTTGCTGTTTAAACCCAGAAACCCAAAAAGCTTACCAAAATGGTTCAGGATAAAGAAACCCTTTCTAAAACCATACTAAATAGTAACCTGGCCTTAATAACACCAAACCCACGAAATGAAGCTCGTGCGCCTAGTGAATCTGGCTTGGATGGTCACGTGCATTCGACTGATAAAGAATCTACGGTGCGACGTAGAAGGGAGCGAGATGATAGGGAGCGCACAGAGAGGGGAAAGGCAAGAAACGAAAGGCAGGAGCTTGTTCCCTCAAAGGATGATGATGTTAGAGCTTAAGTAGACAGAATCAGAGCCAATAGCATGTTTTTGTTGCAAATTCTCGCCAATAACAACAGATTAATGGAAATGAGTGTAAGTACCCCAATCTGGGTCATTAATGTTCCGTCAGCCCAAATTAATGATTTATAATCATTTAGGGACATTTTGGACATTATTTTGACAATTTGAATGAGGAAGGACCTTTTCGAAATAAAAAAATGGACAATTACCTTGCTGGAAAACTGTCATTTCCAAAAAAAAGGAATATTGACCATTTAGAAACAGTCAAAACTGCCAAAACTGCTTTCTGCAAAAAAACAGGCACGCTGCTTGGGTCATCCACGCGGACAAGATTGCACCTACAATCTTGTCCACGCGAATAAGATCAGCATCCAGGCAACCTATAAATACAGCTCTTCTCCCTCAGTTTAAAAAGGCCCAAAAAATACGAAAACCTACTGTCACTATGCCCAATTTCACCCTCAAACAGCCATTTACACTCTCATAACTCAAATTCCACACCATATTCATCCTCTAATCCATCCCAAAACAACTTCTAACCCTAAACACAAACCCAAGAAAATTGGTAAACCCTCACTCTCTTCACTCATATCTCTCTCATTTATGCACACTTCATGTAAAAATGATGTAATTCTACTTATCATCTTTTGTTCAACTCCCCTTTCCCCTTTGTCCCAAGGATTCAAGAGGATCTCCATGGAGTTCATCTCCATGGATGATTCTCTACATGGATCCACATTTTATTTATGCATTTCCCCTTTGCCCTCCTTTTTATTAGCTTGTTCTTGTTTGTTACTTGCTTTCTTGACCAAAATATGGTCATCTTGGAGTCAATCTCCATAGATGTTCATTTCAAATGGTCCACATCATTTACTTCCTTGCAAATCCCCCATAGTCTACGATGCACACCTTGGAACACTTTCCTTGGATGAATGATGTAGATCAAGATACGAATTAGTTTAGTTTAATGTAATTTTCGGAATTTTATTTAATTAGGTGATAATATCATGTTTAGAATTAGATTTAGTCAATGTTTTAATGTTTTAGAGGTTTATTTGGTTACTATATAGATTAGGGTTAAATTTAGAAGTATTTGACTTGTTTTTCATGTCGTAGGAGTCCTATAAAATTAGGTTTATGTGTAATTCCGAATTTCAGTTGAATGATATTGAATTTTGAGTGTTTACTCTTTTTCTTCAATTTTCTCGAGCGAAAATTGCCGATTGATTGCCGTTGATTCAAGGAATACCGGAAATTGGTAAAGATTAATCACAGGATTTCGCTCGAGAAATTCAGCAATCAATCGGCAATTTTCGCTCGAAAAAATTGAAGAAAAAGAGTAAACACTCAAAATTCAATATCATTCAACTGAAATTCGGAATTACACATAAACCTAATTTTATAGGACTCCTACGACTTGAAAAACAAGTCAAATACTTCTAAATTTAACCCTAATCTATATTAACCAAATAAACCTCTAAAACATTAAAACATTGACTAAATCTAATTCTAAACATGATATTATCACCTAATTAAATAAAATTCCGAAAATTACATTAAACTAAACTAATTCGTATCTTGATCTTCATCAATGAACATCATTTAGACTTACAAAATAGGTCACACAAGATGTAGGAGATACACTTGAGTATAGATCTCAAGGATGGTCATCCTATGACCACCTTAGAGATCTTCCTCTAAAAGTTGATACATATTGACCTATCCCTTGTTCAAATTTACTTTCATGTCAAATTCCCCTTTTTCCTAGCAAATGAAATTCTCACAAAGTCCCAATGTACCCCCGAGATGACTTGATTAAGTGGATTCATCAATTATGACCACTAATCAAAGTCTAGGGAAAGAGAGGACAAGCATGGATGCCAAACTCCAAATCCCCCTTTACTTTATGTCTTCCAGTTACAATTCCAGTTAAATCCTGTGAATCTAGTTAACTTTCTGGAAATTACAATGACTAAACTAGAAACTGTAAAAATATTGACATTGCAGCCCTATCCGCGCGGATGAGATTGCACTGCAATCTTGTCCACGCGGATGACATTGTCATCTGCAAACAGTCCCTCAATTTTCTGTTATTTTCAATTTAATCACTGTTTTTAAACTGTTTTTTAGATCCGTCCCTAAAATTTCATTTATTTTCAGAAAAGTCCCTTTAAATACACACACACACACAAAAGGTTTCAAGTGAGGAAGACTCGTCGTACGAGGCATTCCGGGTGAACACTAACGTTCTTCCCGGAGTGTAATGTGACCTCCGAACTCACTTTCTCTAACATTGGGTATTTTTCAAAGTTTTGGCCCTTAAATTAAAAACGGCGTGGCGACTCCTAAACAATTTTTCAAAGTCCGATAAAGATTTTTTCAAAACTTTTCAAAAACAAACAAAAGTCTTGTCGGGCGGCCAAAGAAAAATCGGGATACACATCATCACAGTGGCGACTCCGCTGGGGAAAATAAATAAGTTTTTTTTTTAAAAAAGAAAAAAATAATAAAAAATGATACTGAGTATATAGGCGGGAAACCATTAAATTTCCTGTTAACGCCTCCTTATTGGAGTCGGGGATAAAATATGGTATAACAATGCCACGTACCCGTGTCATTTCATAAAAAAAAAGCTTTTGTGGGTCAAACTTTCGTCCCAACACTTGAGACTTTTTGTTTTGTGTGTGCATGTATTTTCCCGTTATGCTTTGTTGTCGTTTTGACCGTCCCAGAAAAGTCAAATTTTGACTGTCGGATCGATTCTTTTAACTGTTTAGAATTTTATGTGCTTATGTGCTTACATGTTTTCAAATAAAAAAAATCTTTTCTGCATGCATCATGCCTTTAAGATACATTTGAAATTTTTTATTTTTTACTCAAAAAGGAAGATAGACCGCCGCACATTACGTGCACGTCGACCTTACACTGCACACTACGTCCTTAACCCGGGAAATCTCAGTAGCAGCCTGGGAGGCCTTACTACGCCTCTCGGTGCGAGCACGGGATGACCCAAACAACCATTTGTTTACCCTCGTGTCAACCCTGCACTTGTCCGTGACACACTTTTTCCGAGACTCGATTGGTTTTTGGTCCGGTCCGTGTCAGACTGTGTCAGTGCATGCCCCGTGTAGGTCAAACCCTAGTCAACGTACCAAGTCAGGATCCCCCGCGGACCTAACTCAGTCGAAGTCATGCTTATTTTCCGTCATGAACTTTGACTCGATCTTGACTGGAGCTCGAACTTTGATTTTGATCCGCACGGCTCATACACCGGCTCCCGATATGACACCGAGTCATCAATGATTAACACTCAATCCACATCTAATTGCTGCTTAACCAACGACGAGTCAAGATCCCTTGCGGACTATTATCAGTCGGAGTCATGCCGGTTTTCCATCAGGAACTTTGACTCGATCTTGACCCTCGACGCTGGCCTTGCCGGTAATTTACATCGAGTGCGCGTTAAGACTTCATGATCAACCAGACCTTAGGTTCGTTTTCCTTTTCAATCGGTGGGACCCGCTTGCCCTACGGAGCCCTTGTTCGGGGTTACAGGTTGAGGGTCCGCAGACGTAGTGATGGGTCCCACTGATCCAGGACATAGAGTAGTTAAAGAAAAAAGAAGAGCAGTATTTTCCAACCGCTTAGGTTTTAATAAAACAAGTTTTAAGTAAACGGGAACAAATAACCGCATGTTGCATGAGCCCTGAGCCCAAACACCTACCCTTTTTCTTCCACCCCCAAAGTCTGAACCTCCCTTGTATCTTCCTCCCGCAGCACCTCGCAAGGCTTGGGTACGGACACCGGGTCACCGTCTGGCTAGTTGGGAAGAATCAAGTGCATCATCAGCTTCACCGTTTGCTTCAACTCCGATTTTTAGAATGTCCGCATCAGCTGGTAACAATGGGGACAATACCATTCCACCTCCCGGGACTCCCCATACAGAACAACAGTGGAATCAGTTGGCCGAACAAATGAGAATGCGACAGGAAGCACAGATGAACAACCTTCTGGAGGCTATTAGGAGCAATGGTTTGGCTGCCAGTCTTAATCCCAACGGCACTTTCACCGTGGAAGAAGAGGAGGACCCTAATCCCACTCTCGATCGCCCTGACTACTCTAGGATGCCACCACCAGCCTCCTTCGGCACCGCTACCGGAACTCATGCTTCTCGATCTATAGGTCAGCCAGCTCCTCAACCACAGGCTACTGGGGCCATACACTCTTGTGGGACGAGCCAATTCACAGTTCCTCAGTGGGGAAAAAATCAGTACGGAATGTCTTCCCATGGTTGGGGGTACCTCGGAATGCCACAGCAAGTTGGGATCCCACCTCAGTTCGGAACCGATCAGCCCGGACCTTCACAACAACAGTTCACAGTACCACAGCAACAATCTGTAATGTCACCACTGCAGTTTGGTCTAGGGCAACAGTCAGGAGCCCTTCCTCAAAATGACGTTGGTCCGGCAGCCCCTAACACCTCGCCAGCTTCCACAAACCCATTTCTCACCCAAGGTCCAATGGGCCAGCAAGCCCCCATCCCAGTCTCATCATAATCACCGGGACCGCAGTATCCTCCTGGTTATACACCATCACCACAGCCAGGCATGCAGTTCAGCAACCACGAACCACAGCCCGTATTTATGCCTACTTATGAGTCTCACCCTTGGAACCCAAGCTACCCGGCCACCTCAGGTCTGCCGCCACCCTCTTTGCCAATTGGAAGTCAACAGCAAGCTGCTGGGTTCTATCCCTTTGCCCAGGCTCCTACTTACACTCCCTAGGGTAATTTGGGCCAAGGACAGGTTTTCACCTATGTCCCCGGACCGGCCATCCCTTCCACCAGTGTGCTGCCAATGGTAACTCCTCTCTCTAGCTCAGTTATTGGTTTGAACGCTCTGGCCCTACCACAGGACCGTCATCTGGCTTGGTTCATGGAACAACACGAGGAAATGAAAGCACAGATTGCCGAGCTGACAGTGAAGAAGGCTGCTCTTTAGCCCACATATCCTGATTCTATTGTGCCTTTACCCCACAAGTTCGTGATGCCTAGCTTAGAACTGTTTGATGGAACTGCCTGCCCAAAAACCCATCTGGACACCTATACCCTAGCTATGAAAGCCAAAGGATGCACGAACCAGTAGCTGGCCGATTACTTCAGCCTCTCTTTGAAACTGGGGGCTCTGAAATGGTTCTTCCTGCTGAAACCCGAGTCCAGGGCCACTTGGGAACAGATCACCAACGCCTTCACCGAAAAAAAAAAGGCCAACCTGGAATGGGAGATGAATCGGGTAGACTTACAAACAACTATGCAACGCCCTGACGAGAATATTGGTGACTTTTACAAACTTTTTATTGGAACTTTAAGCGGAGCGAAATGGCCATTCCCCCTTCTGATGAAGAACAGCTGGACATCTTTCAGTCATATTTGAAGCCTAACCTAAGAGCATCCCTCAACAATTTCCACTATCCAGATATGCGCGCCATGGTCAGCTCTGGGGCTAAGTTTGAAAAGGCTTACAATCAGCAACAAGCAACTGCCCCTACTTACCGGTACCGAGCCACTATCGCCAATCCCGTTCCTGCCCAGCCCAAGGGCAAAGAAGCTGTCAACTTTGCCGGACAGAATTGCAACAATGCCACTCCTTTCGTGCCTAGGAAAGTCGAGATGCCCAAGCCTCAGAATATAAAGTTCAGTAACTTTGGAATGCCCCTGAGTGAAGTTTTCAGAGGACTGGTCAAGGAGGGTTTGATTCGGCCTTTGGACAATTACCCGCCCAGGGATCCCAGCATCCCTTTGGACACCACCAAACATTGTGCTTTTCATCAGTACCACGGGCACCTTACTGACGATTGTATAGTTCTGAGGAAGGCTATAAGAGGGATAATTGAAAAGGGAAAGCTAGAAGTACCCGAGGGGCCCAACACAGTCAACAATCCATTCCCTAGGAATAACAACAGGGTGAACATGATTGAGATTGGAGAGCCCTCTCACGCCGAGGAAGATTTGGATAATGAGACAAACGAAGACTCCAAAATACCCCTGATTAACTTGGTCGAAGATCCCGAATTCGGATTCCCACTCACCCTCGAGAATGAGGGACAGGCCGATTCCCCCTGGTCCCATGTTAACAGCTCCCTGCATGACTATGAGGCTCGCTACTTCTCAGAAGAAGGGATAGCAGACATTGGAGAACTGGGGCCATTCATATCAAACTATGAGAAGACCATTTACACGAGATGGCTAGAGCACTCAAGAAGAATTGAACAAGAGAGCTTTAGACGGGCACCCGTATTAAGGCTTATTAGTAAAGAGGCTGAAGCACACCTCGAGCTAGTACACTTCTGCAAAATGGTTCTTGGAGAAGCCAAGTACAGTCCTGATAGTAGCAAGGGTGAAGGATCAGGTGAGGAGGATTGCTTCCATGTACTCCCTGGGGTCAAATATGTACCGCCACCTCTCGCTCTTCCCCCACAGTTCCTGGGAGGAAAAGCTGAGTCTCAATTGCCACTTCCAGCATTGGGGGCCTATGACAACTTCTGTGGTTGCACACACCCATCCTCCCCTAATAGATATGATTGGCGCTCTCTCTTAGCCAAAGTTCGGATAGTATGGGATGATGATGATTCTGATGACAGTGATAATGACTCTAATGACAGTGATGATGACGAGAGTGAAGAATCAATTGAACCCCATGACCCAGAATCAGTTTGGAACAATCACGCCGGAGATGACCGCATGGGTGCCAGGCACAATGGGTGGCTGTCTGCTAGTGACGACGAAGAGCTGCCAGAAAATGTGAAATAGGAACCAATGTAAACTGACCCCCTATGAGGAGTCCTTCTCAAGATGCAACTGTGGTCAATGCCCAAACACGTCAGAGGATGAGGAGCAACAGACCCCATCTGAAGAGGAATATGGATCTGAAATCTTGGAGCACAACGTCCCCTATGAAAAACTAGTAGGCGAATGGAGAAGTTTCATTGAAGCACTAATCAAAAAAGCAGGCTTTTAGGCTCTAGGGACAGTGAATTTGTGAACGTCATTGGATCCCTTTCTTCCTCCCCTAGGATGGACGACATCACTGCTATAAGAGTCACTGCTGAACCTCTCGAGCACACTGAGTGCCTGGAATCGCTAAAAAGGGTTATGGATCTGGAAGCCACTCCCATTGCCTTCATACCCATGGATCCCCATGACGCCTTTCTAGTAGCCCCGATACCCAGGAACGGACCCCGAGAACTCCTCATTTGGACTCAGGTGTTACGAACCGCCACTTTGGGCCAAGCAAACGGGCACTGTCAATCCTTCACTTGTGGTTGCTTAGCCTGTAAAAATGAGAGGAAAATGGTGTACGATGAGATGGAAGTCGACAATCAGAAAATTAAAGAAACTTCAGGGGACGATCACGTAACCGAAGACATGAAAGCCATGGATTTTCCTGGGGCTGAATATGTAGATGTCGTGGAATTCAACACCACTTACCATACTCTAGGGAAAGGATTATCGAGCATCCGATCTAAGCAGATAGTTGAAAATCTGTTAGAAAAGGGATGACTAGCCCCTATCCTCCCCAGTGAGAAAGTAACCATTGTCAGATCAAGCCCGCCCGAAGGCAAAGTAATAATCCTCGTCAGGATTACCAAGGAAGAAGTCTCTTTTTCCGAGTGTATCTCAGCCTTGAGAGAGGTTCTGGACACTGGCATGATACCTGAAGCACCTCCCATATAGAATCCCATAATTATCTCTAGCGCTGAGTTTTATAAAAAGGAGCCGGAACTGCTACATAAAGCCAAAAATGAGAGAGGAAAGCCACCAAACCCGGGAGGCAATAGTTCCTGCTGGATGGTAACCGTGGGCAAGCTCAAGCAGGCATGGGACAATGCAGACCCTGATCAAGATGAATTGGAAGACGCCCTAGCTCTGTTGGCCATCCAAGGAACAATGACACAATCTCAGGCTCAGAAACCCGTAACTTGGGAGACACTCCGGAAGGCTGCCCAGTCAGAAGCCAGTCATACCCAATATCCCCAAGCTCAGCCCCTCACCATTGCTAAGCTCCGGGAGACTTGCAACAAAATTAGTCAGAATCGGTGGCCAGTTGCTAAGAAAGCTCCTCCGTGACCCTACCAGCATTAAAGGAGTCCTGTAAAGAGGCGACAGATAAGCCAGAGGGAGAAGTGAACCTGTTGACTAGATCCGGGCAGATCCATCAGGGTAATCCCAAGACAGATAAGAGGCCAGCAGATCAAGCACCCAGGGAGAGCCGTAACCCCTATGCCAAGATAGCCGAGACTCCTGACCCCAAGAAATAGGATCTTGTGCTCACTCAGTTGAAACAAACTCAAGCCAACATCTCTCTATGGTCCTTGCTCACTTCGTCTTATCCCCACAAGTTGAAATTGGAGGAAAGTTTGGCCCGCACACTGGTCCCTATTGATGCTACCCCTGACGACGTGGTGCAATTAATTGGGAACATCCACTACGGAAACATAGTCACCTTCACGGACCCAGATCTCCCCCATTTCGGAGCTGATCATAACGAGCCTCTCTTCATCACGGTCCAGCTAGATGAACGGCGTCTCCCTCGGGTTTTAGTTGACAATGGGTCCAGAATGAACATCCTCCCAGCAAAGATCATAAGCCTGCTCGGCATCCAGCCCACAGATCTGAAGCCTTCCTCCCTCACAGTCAAGGCCTATGAGTCAACATCTCTTACTGAACTTGGGACTGCTACTTTAAACCTGTGGTTCGGCAAGAAAATGATACCCATAAAATTCCAATTCATCGATATCCCAATCACCTTTAATGCTCTGTTGGGAAGACCTTGGCTGCACCAAGTTAACGGGGTCGCGTCGAGCCTTCATCAGTGTGTAAAGTTCGTTTCAGATGGGGATCTAACAACCAATTATGGAGACCTAGTCACCTTGGAAGGCATTGACACGGGTGGAATACCCATCCTGGAGATCAAACATGATGAGGATGGTTTCATTCTGACTGGCTTCACAGTCGAGTCTCCCTAAATCCAAGTTTGTAACGTGGATCTGACTGTCACCCGGGACAAGATCCCTCCTGTTATGAGGATGATGAGAAAGAT
This sequence comes from Adenophora triphylla var. japonica, assembly GCA_022495995.1. Classification (NCBI taxonomy): domain Eukaryota; kingdom Viridiplantae; phylum Streptophyta; class Magnoliopsida; order Asterales; family Campanulaceae; genus Adenophora; species Adenophora triphylla. The sequence continues at coordinate 167,126 of JAFEMH010003263.1, read as the reverse complement.
GAATTACCTGCCTGGTCTGGGTCTCGGGAAACGACTACAAGGGACTCATAAGGTCATTGAGGTGAAGGAACAGAAAACTCGCCATGGACTGGGATATGAGCCCACTTCAGAGGGGATTGCAAAAGAGAAAGAAATTGCTCGAAAAAGAAAGGAAGCTGTGCAAGAAAGGTCCCTTTCAACGGCCCTAAATCTCTCCCTTTCAGTGTTGACATGACTGACTACTTCGTAAAGGGTGCTCCACAGCTGGATAATGCCATAGTCAAAGAGCTCACTCCTACAGAAGGCTGGTTGAAGCTACAGGAGAACCTCAGTAAGTTCAGGGGAACCAGAGCGAACCCCGTCTGATGAATGTTCCTCGATCTACCCAAGATACCTGGGGCTACTACCACCATGAAGAGCAAGTACACTTTCAAAGGGGTACCAGAGCTGGTAAAGCAGTTTGAGAAGCTCAATGAAGTCATTCCGACTGTCGAAAGGGCCACAACAGCTGAGTTTGAACTGGTCATGCCATAGGCCAAGACTTCAGAATTCTCCTTAGATGAATGGGATGGTCCCGTGATGCAGCAGATGATTGGGGAAAAAGTGCACATTCCAGACCTAATCACTGGGGCTCAGTGAAGGAGACGATCGCAGTAATTGAAGCAGGAGGACAGAAGCCGCTAGATCCCTGAGCCATGGTCATACAGTCTACCATGCCATTAAAGAATTGGGAAACTCTTTCCGGTCCGTCCGCGAGCAAAGAAGAAATGGTCACGAAGCTTGGATTGGTCCCGCGTCCCCTTGTGTCCACCTATTTCAAGTCCTCCGAGTCTCTTATCGTCGAGTTTGAGTCCCTAGAGTTGTCTGATGGCCTTACGCCAGAATACTATGAAATTGTAGCCAATACTGTACTTCCTTTTTCTCTGAATGAAATGATCGACCTTTCCGAGTATCCCCTGATCGCCACTTTAACTAATGATAAATTAACTAACAACTTCAAAATGGTTAATAATGATTCACTGGATAAAGATGCAGACACACTAAATGAATAATACATTAAAGAAATCTTTAAGCAGGTTGTTGAGAAAGAGAAAAACCGAGCCCAAGTTGTCGAGGAGGTTTTGACTCGTGTGAATCTAGGAACTGCAGAAGAGCCTAAAGAGACGCAGATTGGCAGTTTCTTCGACGGGCCCGAACAGGCAACTCTGACAAAACTACTCAAGGAATTTGTGGACGTTTTTGCATGGTCTTACAAGGATATGCTCGGCCTCGATCCCTCCATAGTGGAGCTCCGGATACCGTTAGATCCAGAAGTCAAGCAAGTCAAACAAGAGCTGAGAAAAATCAAGCGCGAATGGTCGTTATAGGTAAAAGAAGAAATTGAGAAGATGCTGAAGGCAGGATTCATCCGGGTCATCAAGTACCCCACCTGGCTCTCCAACATCGTAACAGTTATCAAGGCTAACGAAAGAGTCCGATGCTGCGTGGATTTCAGAGATCTCAACAAAGCCAGCCCAAAGGATGAATTCCCCCTGCCCAACATTGACATGCTGGTAGATACCACAGCTAATTACGAGGTAAAGTCTTTCGTTGACGGTTTTGCCGGCTACAACTAGATCAAAATGGCCGAAGAGGACTAGGCTAAGACAGCTTTCACTACCCCCAGGGGAACATATTGCTATACAGTCATGCCGTTTGGTCTGAAGAACGCTGGGGCTACCTATCAGAGGGCTGCCACCGCCCTGTTCCACGACATGATTCATAAAGAAATTGAGGTCTACATGGATGACATGATAGTCCACTCCAAAGGATCCAATGGCCAGCACTTCATCGATTTGAGAAAATTCTTCGACCGCCTCAGAGAACATTCCATGAGGCTGAACCCAGCTAAATGCTCCTTTGGCGTCAAACGAGGTAAAGTGTTGGGATACATGGTAACTGAACGGGGAATCAAAGTGGACCCGCAGAAGATCAAAGCCATAGTTGAGATGAAGCCGCCTCGAACACTGACAGAAGTTAAATCTTTCATGGGAAGGCTACAGTACATAAGCCGTTTCGTGAATCAACTGACCTCCATCTGCGAGCCTATCTTTAAGCTGATGAAGAAGAGCACATCCACTGAATGGAACCCAGAATGCCAGTTTGCTTTTGAAAAGGTCAAGGCATACCTTTTGAACCCTCCAATCCTTTGTCCCCCATATCGGCAAAAGCCACTACTGTTATACCTGACTGTCATAGACACCGCAATTGGGGCTATGCTGGCACATGAGAAGAAAGACTCCAAAGTTGAAAGCGCCATCTTTTTTGTGAGCAGCAAACTATAAGGCAGTGAACTCAACAACTCAGTTTGCGAGAAGACCTGCGCAGGTCTGGTATTTGTGTGGGAAAGTTGAAGCACTACATGCAGTCTCACTCAGTGTATTTGGTCTCGAAATTGGATCCCATCAAATACCTATTTGACAAGCCCTCCTTCTTTATGAGATTGGCAAAGTGGTCATTATTTCTGGCCGAGTACGATATCAGTTATGTGACAAGAAAGTCCGTGAAAGGGCTGGTGATGGTAGACCAACTGGCTGACTTTCCATGTGATGAATGCCAAGGACCTGAACCTCAATTCCCTGATGAAGGAATTTTTGCTCTAGAAGGAGAGAATCGCTGGCAACTCTTCTTTGATGGAGCAGCTAACAAACGGGGGAATGGGATAGGAACGCTCCTGGTCGACCCCACTGATGAACATACTCCCATAGCCATAAAGCTCAACTACGAGGTAACTAACAATTCCGCCGAGTATGAAGCCTGCATAGCTAGATTGGAGGCAGCCTTGGAAAGGAACATCAAGGAGTTGGAAGTATACGGTGACTCTGCTCTCATCATCAACCAAGTGTCCAACAAGTGGAAAAAAATTGATCCGGGTCTGAAAAAGTATCATGCCTATATGGAAGACCTCGCAGCCCAGTTCAAGGAGGTCAGCTTCCACTACCTGCCCAGAGACCGCAACAGGTTCGCAGATGCCTTGGAAACACTAGCTTCCCTTGTCGAAATACCCGAGGGAAAATCAGTCAAACCCTTCAGGGTTGGGAGAAGAAAACCCAGCCTACTTCTTTGAGATCGAAGCAGAGAGGGAACCAGTAGACGACCTGTAGTATGCTCAAATCTACCAATACTTAAAAAGCGGTGAAGCCTCCTTCAAAAATGAAGATGGGGAATACAAAGAAGGGATCAAGGCAAAAGGTATGATGGCTCTGAAATGCCTGGCTTCCCATTACGTCCTTCTGGGAGACACGCTGTACAAAAGGCGCTACCGAGGCCCCCTCTTACGCTGCATCAGCAAACAAAGGGCTGCCAAGCTAATAAATGAAGTACATGGCGGTACCTGTGGCCCCCACATGAATGATCGAGCCTTAATGCAGGTCATCCTGGGAATGGGCTATTTTTGGATCTCTATTATGGAGACGGATTGCATCAAGTTCGTGAGAAGCTGCGACAAATATCAGCGCTATTCAAATCTCAACCACCTGCCTCCGTACGACCTCTATTGCATGGCAACCCCTTGGCCTTTTGTTACCTGGGGAATCGACATCATCGGCAAAGTTACACCACCAGGAAGCAATGGTCACGAGTTCGTCCTGGTAGCCATAGACTATTTCACCAAATGGGTCGAGGCCAAGTCTTACAAAGTCCTCAATTCCAAAAAGGTAGCCCTCTTTATCAAAGAAAACATCATTTCGAGGGAGAATGTGACAGATTATTGGCAGAATTCAAAATAACTAGTCACAAGTCATCCCCTTATCGGCCCCAAACCAACAGAGCTGTTGAAGCGGCAAACAAGACTCTAGAAAACATCATCAGAAAGATGGCCGTCCGAGGCAGGGATTGGCCAGACAAGCTCCACCTTGCCCTCTGGGAATATAGGACATCCGTCAGAACTGCCACAGGGGAAACACCATTTGCCCTCACTTACGGAATGGAGGCCGTACTTCCTATTGCTCCGCGTGTTGTTGGAAAATCAGATCAACGAAGTCGAATGGCTCCTTAGTCGCCACGATGAGTCCTCCCTGCTAGATGAACGTCATCTGAAAGCCATGGAACACACCCGTGCTTACCAAGAAAGAATGGCCATGGCCTTTGACAAGAAAGTGAAACATCGGGACATCCAAGAAGGCAACCTCGTGTTAAAAGAGAAGCCTCCAACCCACACCAACCCACTCGACAAATGGGAGCCCGTCTGGATCGAACCCTATGTAGTTTAGAAAATCTTTTTTGGGGGAGCCATGCAGCTCGCAGACTTAGATGGAAATCCCTTTGTGCATCCAGTGAACGGAGACAAGCTCCGCAGATACTATGCCTAAAGCTCGAGTCATTTCCCCTCAAAAGCGCTAAAAGAGTAATACCCAACTAGGTTGAAAACCTGAAAGGGCGGCCTAGGTAAAAAACAGGGTTGCACTTCTCTCGTCCCTCTCTCTACCTACCCCTTCTAAAAAAAACAACTCATAGGGTCGAACTACAGAGACCTGAGCCCCTTAGTCCACTTGTAAGAGGGGAACGTAGGCAGCCGGAAACGGTTCGGTCTAAAACATAAAATAAACATCAAATTTTGTCATCAACACAATGATCACATCGCATCTGCGTCGCGAAAAACTCTAATGCAATTCACCTACTCATTACAGTTAAAAAACTTCTTGATGAGTTCAAGTCCGGTCTACTCTTAAACTCACAACTAAGAAAAAAGAAAAGACATAAAAAATACATAACTAAAAACTAATGTGCCTGCAAGGATGATCAGTGGATACTCAAGGGTTCTAGCCACTAGTGCTAGCATCTCCCTCTGTCCTCCTCTGTCTCCTTCCGCCATGCCTTGTGTTCTTCCTAGGCATGGGAATGATGTCCGTCCTCCTCCTCCCTAGCTCCGGCATAGGGGCCGGGTCCATCAAGCCTGCCTCTATCAAATCTCTGGTCGCCTGAGCTTCATCTCTAATTTTATGCCTCCTGGGTAGCGTCATGGGAACCCTGTCCCTCTGACGTTCCACTCTCATCTCATAGTCGAACATATCATCTCCACTCTTATCATATGGGCTGGCCCTCGCCTCAGATCTCCTCAATACTGACACGGGGACATCTTCTGGTCCCACCATAGCCTCATGCCTCCTCATAAGAGCCACTTGAGTCTCCCCCATGTGTCCCTCATACCAATCCAAGTACCAAGTGGATAGATAAATATGCTTCGGACGCCTGAGAAGTACCATAGGAGGGAAAGCATGATATCTCCATACTCGGGAAAAGAAGGGTCATCCATAGAAACAGACATCACCACCCGGGTGGAAATATCATCGCAGCCCTCCAAAGGAACCTGCTCCATCCCGAAGTGCCTGAGAACTAAAACTGGAATGTAGAAGGTAGACCAACTGAGCCACAAAAGCATGACTACCTGATATCCCTCCTGGATCGTCCTCCTAGTCTCTATCCGCCAGTGTGGAATCCACCATCGAATGTCCTGGGTATGACGCTGAGCCATCCAGCACTCCCACGAGGTCTGATCCTCGATCTCAACTGTAATTCCCCTCCTGGAAAAAGTCTGGCCTGAATGTAAGAGGAGCCTCCCGCAGGACCCCCAGCCTCTCCATCAGCCACATCGACAACAGAAACGGGCTTCCCCCATGCATGTACCGCTTCCCGGCAGCCAACCGGTCAATAGCGTGAAGGGTCTCTCCCAAGATCAAGGGAACTATATCCCAGCCCAATCGGCAGTACACAATAACGTCTAACAGAGACCGGTGGCACATCCCAAAGGAACAACCCATGAACAGAGACCCCATTGCACATAGAGCAAAGGCATCCCAATAACAATCACCAACAATATCCAAGTTCCTAAACCTATCCAGGAGACTAGAAATGTCAAAATAGTTGGGTCATCGAATCATACCTCGGGCTTTTTTTCGGAGAGATTTGAAGGAGGCCAGACAATTTGTTGGCAAAAGACATCCCTCCGAGCAAGGGAAGTGCAGCCTCTTCCACCTCGGGTCCTCTAAGTAACGCCCTGAAATCCTCAATGGTGGAAACCACTTCATTGTAGGAGAAGCAAAAGACATGTCTCTGAGTGTCCCAGAACGCGGCAGAAGCCCTCATCAAGTCATAATCCGGGATAAGCTCCTTAAGAGACCATAGAGACTTGATCTTGTACCTCTCTTCAAAGAAAGCCCTATTCCCATGCATGACCTCCCGAGACCATTCCTTGAACTTGTCAAAGAAGATCATTTGCAACTCTTTTGGCAATTTAGGAGAATTTTTCATGTTTTCCATGGCTTTTTATGGTTTTGGGTCGTGACTTCAGAAAGAACAGAGAAGAAGTTGAAGTTGAGTGATGAAAACCAGGTCTGAAGTGAAATTTAAATAACCGTACCAGGTGTTGCCCTTGTTCGCGTGGAAGAGATTGCAACCTCAATCTCATCCACGTGAATAAGATTGCTCCCCAGTCCAAAAACTTTTTTGACAACAATAAAAACTGCTGACTCAAATGAGGAAATCCTTCCCCAAATGGCCAAACATGAAAATATACCCATCCCCCATGATTTTCATTCAAAATCGCAACAAATATCCCTTTTTTGTCCATATAAAATAGAAAACCGGGCTCATGCAACTTGGATTCAGTATAGGATTAACAAAACAAAAATACTTAGCAAAATAAAATGTATTAACCTAGTTATTACACGGCCCCTCAGCCGCTGCCTCCGGGAAATCCATCTCCGGCTCTATGTCGTCCTCCTCAACATCAGAGTATCGGTCCTCGGGATCATCCGGCATGCCTCGATACAGCACACCAATATCCGCAAAGAAGTCATACCCGAAGGAGAAGGCGTCAGAACTCTGGCCGTATGTGCCCTGGGTCTGTAAGGGAGTCACATAATCTCCCTGCGGCTCAAAAGCGCCGTAACCACCGCCATGTAAAGAAGAGCCCTCGCCGGTCCTGCCCTGTACGAATCCCGGTCCCTCCATGCCTCCGAAGATGATGTGGTCTCGGGAGAGCTCCACGCTCCTATCCATATAACCAGAAGGAGAACCATCCGTCGACCCCCTAGGCTGAGTGCGAGGAGTCTACATAGACCTTCTGCCTGGCATAGTCTCGCTAGCAGGAATGGGGGACCTCTCCCGCATAGAGGCACTAGATCCCAGCCACGCTGCCCTCTCCGAGCCCTTCGCATTCCCTCACATCACGAGGTTGCGAATGAACCTCTTTGCCCCGATGACCTGGTGCAAAAGTCGATCCATAACCCGGGATGAGTACTTCAAAGAAGAAACAGAAGCATTAAAAAACAGTCGAAACAATGACGAAAGGAGTACAAAGCCAAAATAACCAGAATGCGATCAGCACATACCTGAGCATTCGGTCGAGGCCGAAAAGCTCGCGGCGTCACCGCTGGGAGGGGTATCTTCACCCTCATCCTAACCCCATCCTGGGTATACGAAAAGTCAGCTCGAGGGATCCTCACTACCGAATTCCCCTCCCTCGCCAGCACCTGAGGCGTCCTCAGCCTACGTACCACAAATGCCTGATAGGGCTCCTGAGTAACATACTCTAGGGTAGGCCGCCCACCTCTGAACCAGTCCCAATTTGCCAACCCTTCCCGGGGAAACAACATGTCAGTCAGAGGCTCAGCCGGTGTCAAAGCAGCCAACCCTAGACCATGATGCCTCGTCACCCTCTCCCCCAAGTAGTAAACATCGCATGTGAGTCCCTGCAGGATCCACCTCTGGCTCGTCCAGCGCTCAGCACCACCCAGCTGGTCCACCTCAAACCGGCTCCAAGGGTAAAAATTAACCTTATCACTAGTCTCCCCTTCAGAAATGGCACCACATCACTGTACCGCATCTTTATCCTAGTCCGGCTAGTCCTTTTCACCCGGGCATCCTTCGTCCACCAAATCATCGCCGGGTATGCAAAAGCCTCCCCCTGGACATGGTCCCACAAGGCGCAACCAAAAATCTCCAAGGCCCAAACCTGCATCCAACAAAGGAAACCCGTCAAAGACCAAAAGTGCATACACAATATGTATAAAGGATAAAAGAAAAGAAAGAGAGTGTACCTCCAATGGGAACTCGAAGCTGGTCAGGGAGGTGGACGCCTTCCTGCTGTAACTGTCCAAAGTGAAGTATAACTCCTCCAAGCCTGCCTCTCCCCAGGCGTACTCATCTATCCTGTCTATGTCCGCCAGAGATCCCAGCAAAGCGAACATAGCTGTACCCTCAGCATGCCCAAACAGAGTGCTGGAAAGGGCGAACCACAAGAAGCATCGAGCGATCTGCTCATCTATGATGGTCTGGTCCCCTCTCTCGTACCGAGCTATGCTCTCGGCCAACTTAGCCTCGATCACGGCATACTCCATGCCCATCCCCTTCTGCGGCACGATGACAATCCCCAGCAGATTCATCAGCTCCGCGTCTGTATACCCGTCATGCCACTCCAAGCTGAGCCCCTTAAAGGACAGGCCAATAATAGCGGCATAATCAGTAGGGGTCACGGTAGCCTCCCCCATAAGAAGTGAAAAGTGTGGGTAACATCCCACCAATACTCTGCCAGCGCCAAAAGGAGCCCCTTTCTCTTATGTAATCCAGCCACCCCCGTCAAGCCCTCAACAAAGACATAAAGCTTAGAAGCCACCACAAGATGACAAGGACTCTGATAACCCACCCTGCCAGCCGTGGGCAAAGCATCCCATAGCCTGCCAACTGCCTCCACAGACCCCCGCATCTTCAGCTTATCCAACTTGCATTGGATGATATCACCTCTCTCCTGAAAATAGACACAACACAAATATGTCATCAAAATTGCCAATGTGATATGAACAACAAAAGAACAGGAAAGAAAGAAAATAAACTCTGTCCCATTTTTGGATACATTTTCCTACACACATTCTTTTCTCACACACAATTTTCATTCAAAATCTCTTATACAAGAGTCCGTTCCAAATTTGGAAAATTTGTGTTCACACAATTTTCATTCAGAATCTCTTATACAAGAGGCTATTCCAAATTCGGAAAATTTGTGTTCACACAATTTTCATTGAGAAAAGGAATCAGTTTAAAAAAACTGTTGTTGTGTGATGAGATTTTTTGAGTTCGGAGGTCAGTTTACGCCTCGGGAAGAGAATGTTAGAGCTCACCCGAGTCACCTCGTAAAAACGAGTCTTTTGGTACCCCTTCTTTCTTTAAAAGTTGTGTGTGTGTATGTGCTTTTAAAAATGCATGCGATATCTGATGTCTACATTGTACACTGCGTATTGAAATGTATTGAAATAGTGTATGAAGGAAGCCTTATCAATGTTGGTTCATGTCTGTCTTCCGCTGGGGAATAGTGTTTGAGTGTTGAATAGTGTTCCGGGACAGACCGGGGTTGCTTTGGGATGTGTCAGTTGTCTGTGGACAGAGCTTCGGTGTGCCTCGGGATAGTTAAGCATGTACTAGGGCAGAGTTTTGTCATGCATTGGGATCACAAGGATCATTGACTGGACTCGGGCAGAGGTTTGTCGTGCGTTGGGATCGTCGGTTGTGCTTGGGCAGAGTTCCGGCTTGCGTCGGGATTGTTGATTGTGCTCGAAAAGGGCCGGGACGCCTCGGGATGGACCGAAATGCCTCGGGATGGCTTGGTAGTGCTTCAGGATGGATCGGCAAGGCTTTGGAATGCCTCGGGAGTGCCTAGGGGCAGCTCGAAAGCATCTCAGGAGCGCTCGGCAGTGCTCGGCAGAGCTTTGGAGTACCACGAGGGGCCTCGGAATGCTCCGGAGGGAACCGAAAGGGACCGGGATTGCCCCGAAGGGTCTTAGAGGGGCTACCTGAAGGCTAGGAGAGAGTAGAGAAGAGGGAGGTGTGAAAATTATGAGGGGGGAGCCCTCTATTTATAGGGTCCAGATTCTGGCTTGTTGTGTCGCACGACACTGTCAGCCATTACCATTTTTTTGGTTTTCCTGGATTTAAGGGAATATTGTGGACTTTATGGGGATTTTGTAATTATGATGTCTGGATGCAAAGTGGTCCACACGGAAAGCCTTTGCTTTTCCAAATTTTCCAAAATTCCCAAAAAGTCATTTTGTACTTTTTTATCCCAGAATGGCCCCCCTTGGTTTGGTTGGTGGTTTTTGGGGGGTTTTTGAGGGCTACGGGTGTTCGAGACTGCGTTTGTGTGAGTCTGCGGTGTTTCCTGTGCGTTCGGAAGAGAGTGATCCCGATTGGGGTACTTACAGAAGCCCCTCGACGATGTCACTTACGGAGGAAGTGGGGTCGTCGATAATATAAGGGTCCTGATCTGGATCGCGTGCTGGGAGAGGATGTGACCGTGTAGGCCAGTTTGTGAGGACGTGGCAGTGTCCTTATGTGTGTGTGACCGCTAAGGTCGGTTGGCTGGACCCTTCGACAAGATTCCTACATATCCCGTATGGGAATCAAGCCTGATCGTAGTTCGTGTGTCGGGTGAGTGTTGTCGTGCACGAGGACGTGTGATGTCCTCTGACTGAGACTCTATGCATGGACGTGGTGGTATCCTGTGGGTGACCATTTAGGTCGGTTGGCTGGACCCTTTGGTTGGATTCCCACGTATCCCTACGGAAATCAAGCCTGATCGTAGTTCGAAGGTCGTGTAATTGTGAGTGTATGCGGGTGTGGTGGTGCCTTGAGGTGATGTGACCGCTAAGGTCGACTGTGAGGACGTGGTGGTGTCCCAAGGTATGCAATCTTACTAGAAGATGTGTAATCTTATGAGAAGATAGGTTAATATTATAAGAAGATGGGTAATCTTACGAGAAGATAGGTTAATCTTACGAGAAGATAGGTTAATCTTACGAGAAGATGGTTTGTGGTGTAGGAGGACGTGTCCCATCCTAAGATGATATTTCGGGACATTTATGCAGTCTTCCGAACTGAGTAATTTAAAGACTTCCGGGCTATGGATAATGATTTGAGAGGTTTATACGGTCTTCCGGACCGAGTAATGTAAAGCCTTTCGGGCTGCGTATGATGATTTGGGAGGTTTATACGGTCTTTCGGACCGAGTAATTTAAAGCCTTCCGGGCTGCGGATGATGATGTGGGAGGTTTATACGGTCTTCCTGACCGAGTAATTTAAAGCCTTCCAGGCTGCGGATAGTGATTTGGGAGGTTTATATGGTCTTCCGGACAGAGTAATTTAAAGCCTTCCGGGCTGTGGATAATGATGAGGACATGTTATGCCCTCTAACTATGGTTGTGTCGTGCGTGAGGATGTGTTGTGTCATCTGACTGAGGTTGTGTCATGCGTGAGGATGTGTTGTGTCCTCTGACTGAGGTTGTGTCGTGCGTGAGGATGTGTTGTGTCCTCTGACTGAGGTTGTGTCGTGCGTGAGGATGTGTTGTGTCCTCTGACTGAGGTTATGTCGTGCGTGAGGATGTGTTGTGTCCTCTGACCGAGGTTGTGTCATGCGTGAGGATGTGTTGTGTCCTCTGACTGAGGTTGTGTCGTGCGTGAGGATGTGTTGTGTCCTCTGACCGAGGTTGTGTCGTGCGTGAGGAGGTGTTGTGTTCTCAGACTTAGGTTGTGCTGCGCGTGAGGATGTGTTGTGTCCTTTGACCGAGGTTGTGTCATTCGTGAGGATGTGTTGTGACCTCTTACTGAGGTTGAAAGTGTTAGGTCTTTGGTTCATGAGCATGAACCTAGTGCTTGAATTCGGGAGGCGTGATTGCCTCGTGTTTTGTCCACTCGGGAAAGGTTGGACTTACGATGACTGTCGATGTTCATCTGCTGGGGATGCATAGTCTTGTATGGGTTTTCAAGAGTTTCCGTTTGAGTTTTTTTTCGCTGAGGAAGGGATTTCGGGCTTACATTGATGGCCGGTGTTTGGTTTACCGTTTTGTGGGCAAGGCTCGGGCGTATAATGACGGCCGGTATTCGTTTCATGTTTTATGTTTTGGAGGCATTTTGTGCCTTGAGATTTGTGTTTGGAGGCGTTTGCGCCTTTTTTGTTTGTTTTACCGTTTAGTGGGCGAGGTTCGGGCTTACGAATGACGGCCGGTGTTAGTTTGGTTGGGTTAAGGACCAAACTGCATTGAATCTGCTAAAAAAGCCCTTTGGACAGCCAGGGGCAAATATTATAAGGGCAAAAGGGTAATCTTGCCAGGGTATGCAAAGTGGTCCGCACGGATACCCCTTTCTTGCAAGGTGGTCCGCACGGATGAGCAAGGGAATATGATTTTCCCAAATTCAAATCACCTTCCAGCAATGAAGCTTTCCCCCATTTTTCCATCTTCAATCGAGAGAAAAAGAGAGAGAGGGAGAGAAAAAATTGATTTTTGTTCAAAATTTCCTAAGGAATTCTTCTGAGTTTGCTTGAATTGCTCGTCATGGCGGAATGAATTAGACGAGGTCGTCGTCAGAGGAGCCAAGAGGCTATTGAGAGGAGGTTGGACCTCCAAAGGAATTGCACTTCCTTTGCTCCTTCGTTGAGGAATCCGGATGTGTTGTATCCGGATCCGGAGGTGCACAGCTTGCGGGGGAGGACCGTAAGGGAGGTAAGAAATCAATTTTGCTTTGATTCTTGCTTGAATTGTTGTATGCTAGAACTAGGTTTTAGTTTTCGCATATTTGGGGCTTTTGTTGTTGCCATGATCAATTTGTGAAATTGATGTTGGTTTGTTGAAATTGAACGCATAAGAATTGTGGGTATGTGAATTTTGTGCAAAAATGTGGAGATTAGCTCTTATTTGTAAAAATAAAGTGCCTCTCTTTGAAATGCATGCATCGGTAATTTGTACCTTATGCTATTTTCATATGTACTTTGTGAAAAAATTGCCGTGTAGGGACGGACTTCGTGTGAAAAGCGTGACGTGTGCCGTGTTTTTGTGACGGACTCTGTGGGAATTTATGTGCAATGTGTGCTGTGTTTTTGTGACGGGTTTTTGAAAATGTGTCGTGTAGGGACGGATCCCTCTTTTGAGAAAATTGTATTGTGTGTGCCGTGTTTTTGTGACGGGCTTTTGAAAATTTGTCATGTAGTGCATACTGTGTTTTCGTGACGGACTACATGGGGAAAGTTATGTGCAATGTGTGCCGTGTCTTTTGTGACGGGTTTTTAATGTTTTGCCGTGTTGGGACGGACTTTTTATGTTTTGCCATGTTGGGATGGACTTTTTGGTGTTTTTGTTTCTTTTTTTTGTATATTTGCATTAAGTACTGTTATTGACGTACTTTTGCTGTGTTTTACCTGCAGGATGAGGTGCCTTCATCTGGAAAGGCGAAGAAGATGAAGTCTCAGGGTTCACTCGAGGCCGTAGTAGAGCTGTGACAGCACCTGCCTGAGATCTCCAGGGAGGGTAGACCGAGTCCTAAGAGGCTGGTCTTTGATTCTGGTTTGGGCGTGTTCGTGGAGAACCTTGTCGGGATCACGGAGACGTAGAAGAACAAGGGCGTCTTCTTGGCTTTGTCTGAGTATTGGTGGGACACCACGCATACCTTCCATCTTAGCTGGGGAGAGGTGACGGTGACTCCTACTGTTGGTCCCAAAGGTGGCAACAAGGGTGAAAATACAGCTAGAGGGGGGGGGGTGAATAGCTGTTTAAATTTTTTTGCCCTCTTTTAAAAAACTAAACCTCTTGCTTACAAAATCCTCTTGCAGTTGATAATAGACTGCAAGTGATAGTGTAAAATGCACAGCGGAATATTTAGAGATACAAAGTGGTTTTGATAGAGGAGGTTTGTAAAGCGGTTTTAATAAAGTAGTTGGTACGTGCGGTTTACAAACAAGTGAGGTTTTGACACTGTTAACTCCAAACACTATTTCACAATAATGGATATCTAAATAAAGATCAAACAGAGACAAAGATAAATAATTAGTAAGCACAAGAAATATAATTGCAGAAAGTAAGAACACGCTATTTGGAGTGGTTCAATCGATAAACGATCTACGTCCACTACCAAGATGGTTAGTCTTGGATTTCTAAGAGAGATTTTATATTAAGTATTTGAGAGATTACAAAATACAATAAAATCTTTACTATGAAGAACAAATCCAAAACTATAACCAGTGTATCTCAAGTGTTTAATCTATGTGATTAGAACAAATGAGGTGTGTGTGTGAGAACAAGATCAAGGCTCTTTAAATCTGTGAGATGTAGAGCACAATGATTCTTGAATGTGTTAAGGCTTGATTTCTGGGCTGGGGAATATTTCTTGAAGTATGAAGATGAAGGTTCAAAGGACTAAGAATTTCTGGGCAGAGCTTCAACTTCTGATGAACACAGCAATTTCTCTATTTTTCAAGCAATCTTCAAATGGTGAAGATTAGGGGTATTTATACCCAAGCATCCAAAATGTAGCCGTTGGACACAAATTTGTTGAAGGACGGTACTTGATGCTTTCTTATTGGTCCACAAAGCAACCACTTTTGTCCTTTGGTACGGTAGTTGCGAGATAAAGCCGATAATGCTCCACTGCAAGCAATGAGGTTTGGACACTGTCACATTTTCAAGATCCTTGCAGATCTTCTGACTTTGAATCACGTGACAAGATAAGGTGGTTGACATTGGGTATTACTGATGTGGATTATAATGACAAAAGGCGGTTTACTTCAAGTCTCAATCATTGGAGCGGTTCTGGAGTAGGCGGTTTGACAGGAGCGGTTGGTAACTCCAGTAAGGTTGCAAAGTGCGGTTGATGATGAGCTGCAAGGTGCGGTTCATCATAGGGCGGTTGCACTGGAGTAGTTCAAGGGTAGTTTCAAACAAAGGATTTCACCAAGCAAATGCTAAGGGCGGTTTTGCTAGGGCGGTTGGAAGAAGCGGTTTGAAACATTGAACTGCAACTCTCAATTCCAATGAGTCTTGTGCCAGTCTTCAAGCCTAAATTTAACCTAATCTATAAAATGGACTTAACTAAAAAATTGAAGTCTAAGCTTCATTACATAGGGTCCTAAAGTCCTTAAAATAGAAAGGAGGTTATGGTATCAATCAAATCTAATACAAAATAGGAGGGTTAAAACATGCATACCCAACAATCTCCCCCTATTTGATTGATGCCATTACCTACTATAACTAAAGCAAACATTGTACTTTGTAAAAACATGTCCATAAGAATTAACATGGTAATTCATGTCCCAAGTCAATGCACACACTTAGCTTAAGCTATAGATTTCTATACTTTCTAAGAGATAAAAACTTACAATATGGAAAGTAGAGAAATGCATTCAGTGCACTTAAGAAATATGAGTTTGAGTTCAAAGTGCGGTTTAAACTGAATGTTTAAACTTCAATTCAAAAAATATGATTTTAAGTTGAAAAATATTTGAATGAGGTTTAAAACCATAAGAGGTTTCATTGTTCTACAAACAAGCAGTTTGATATGAACAAGGTTTTTGGAACCATGATGCAATTTCCATTAATTCCTCAAGTGGTTACAAAACAGGAATGAAAGAAAATTACAGGGTTACAAACAAAAACAAGAGTAAGTTGGACAAAAGGAAATACAATGAGAGTGCGGTCCAACAACAAAAGAGTTAAAAAAATACAGAGCAATAGCGGTTTAAGGTTGATGCGGTTCTTGACCTTGCTGCTGCTGCTGCGGTTGGTTGATCTCAGGGTTCCTGGCAAGATTTGATGCAGAGGTTTCAGACTTCAGGGATTTTCTAATTTTTCTCACCTCTTCTGCGGTCCTTCCTTGAGCGGTCACCAATCTCTCTAAGATATTTGCTTGAGAATCAATCTTGAGATTGGCATCAGAGACTGCCTTGGAGTTATCAGATACTTGATCAGTTAGCTCATCAATCAAGGTGTGAAAGGAGGAGTTCAAAGAATTGTACAAAGTTTGAACCTCCCCCTGAACTGCTGCGGTCTGAGAAGAGATAGCTTCAGTCATTTCATCAAGATTCACAAATACTTGGATGGAGAATTTCAGCTCATTGACTCGTGGCTTCAAGTTTGGTGGTGAATCCTAACTTGATATTTTCAAGGCGGTCATTGAATTCATCCTTGACTTCATTCAACTTGGCCATCAAAGCATCATCAAGGGAGTTTGTTTTGATCTCCAGCTTCTCTTTGACATTATCAATTTCCAGAAGGATATTAGCTTCAACCGCATTCAAGGCGGTTTGAAAGTCTTGAGTAGAAGGCGGTTGGGAATTGACAGTTTTAAGGAATTCAGCTTGGAGGGAATCAAAGGCGGTTTTGAAGGAGGTTGCAAGCTGAGAAATCATTTCCTTGAGATCAGAATCTCCAAATGATTGAATTTGAATGACACATTCAGATAATTCTTTCTTGAATCCTTCAAAGCAAGAATCAGCTGAGGATTTGACAATGTTTGCTAAGTCCTTCTCCCCCTTAATGACATCAAGCCTCTGAGCAAAACTCTTGAGAGAGTTCCTATGATCAGCCATTTGAAGGGTTTGAGAGGCAATCAGATGGGATTGAGATTCAGCAAGCTTCTGAAGGGAGCGGTTGGAAGCTTCAAGGGAGGCATTAGAAGCGGTCAGTTTGATAATGTGGCCTTGGTTTATTAGGAGTTGGGACCGAATAAGATTAAGGGTGGAAAGGATTTCGGAGTAGTCAGAGGGTGGAGGAGCGGTTGAAGATGAGGGAATAAAAGTGAAGGCAGGAGGCAGTTCAGAATAGGTAGGAGGAGCGGTTTGAGGTATTTGAGACAATAGGGTTTGAAAAATGCGTGAGGCAGGAACTGTATAAGGGAATGAGGTTTGAGTTGAGATGGGTAGAGTAGGGATGGGGGCGGTTGGGATGGGGGCGGTTGGGATGGGGGCGGTTGGGATGGGTATAGAAGTGGTAGGAGGATTTGAAGTGATTGGGTTGGAATGAGTTGAATGAGATTTATGTGGGGAAGAGATAGGTGATTTGGAAGGGGATTTATGGGTAGGAATTGGGTTTGAGGCGCGGTTGAAGGTAGTTGAGTATTGGCTTGAAATTCAGGCTCACTGCGGTTGACCGTGTTCTAAGAGCCATTCGTTGCAATCTCAGGCTCTAAGTGGTCATCCATGCGATCAGAGCCATCCTTGGCAGCTTCTACTTTAGGGTTTGAATTGGAAGTGTTTGGGGTAGAGAGGTTTGGGTATAGATTTTAGATTTGAGAACAAAGATTACTAGTACGTGGCATTGTAATCCAAATTTATCCCACACATGCAAGCAGTGTTTGAAAGGGGAAGGTTATGGTTTCCAGCCTATATACTAAGTAAAATTTCAATAAAAGTAAAGGAAGGAATTTTAAACAGCATGCGGTTTCAAAGGAATTTGAAAAAGCGGTTCCAGCATGTGGTTTATGCAAACAACTCGTCACTAAAAAATAGCTTGCGGTTTCTAAAATAGAGGGAATGCGGTTTCCTACAATCTGTTGGATTTCCAAAATAGACATGTGGTTTGAAAACATAAAAAATATGTGGTTTAAAGAATGCGGTTTCAAATGCATGTACCATGCGGTTCTGAGTGAAAAGCGGTTCAACTGCATGACGAAATTTTTTTTTTTTTTTTTTTTTTTTTTTTTTTTAAGATAAGAAAAATAGAAGTTACTATATTGAAATGCGGTTGAGATCCAAGCGGTCAATGTTGCGGCAAGCGGTTTGGCATAGGCGGTTGGCCGCAGCGATTGACTACTGAGTGCGGTTTGATGCACGCGATTTCAACGGGGAAGTTTGAATCCTCAACAGGAATTTCAACCTATACTTTACAAACAAGTTAGCAAATAAAAAGTATGGAATTTATTTAAGTTCAAGCATACCCATTTCTCCTCGAGGAAAGAAAACCTCTTGGAGTCAAGAGCCTTGGTGAGGATATCGGCAATCCGGTTGTCTGTCCCCACGTACTCTAAATGGATATTCCTCTTCTCCACATGGTCTTTGAGGAAATGATACTTGATATCAATATGCTTGGTCTTGGAATGCATGACAGGGTTGTTGGAGACTGAAATTGTTGAAGTGTTGTCACACATGATGGGGCAATTCCCTTCATGGATTCCATAGTCTACCAACCGCCGCTTCATCCAAAGGATTTGACAAAGAACAACTACCAAAGAAGAATATACTCGGCCTCCGTGGTAGACACCGAAACCGAAGCTTGCTTCTTGCTGGCCCAAGCAACTAGTCTATTTCCAAGGAAATGACAAGTACCACTAGTGCTTTTCCTGTCAATAGTGCAAGTTGCATAATCTGCATCTGAATAACCTATAAGATCGAAATTCCAATCTTTGGAATACCAAAGTCCAAGGTTAGTAGTTCCAGATAAATAGCGGATTATACGCTTGACTGCAATAAGATGTGCTTCTCTAGGATCTGCTTGATAGCGTGCACATACACAGACACTAAACATGATATCGGGCCTACTAGCAGTTAAGTAAAGTAATGAGCCGATCATACCTCGATATAAAGTCTGATCAACTTTCTTACCTTTGAGATCCTTATCTAGCTTATTGCCGGTGGCCATTGGAGTATCGTATGCTTTAGCATTTTCTAATCCAAACTTCTTTATCAACTCCTTGGTGTATTTGGCTTGGCTGAGGAAAATACCTTCTTCGCATTGCTTGATTTGAAGCCCGAGGAAGAATGTTAATTCTCCCATCATGCTCATCTCAAACTTGCTTTTCATTAGCTTCTCAAAACGCTTACAAAGCAACACATTAGTAGAACCAAAAATAATATCATCAACATAAATTTGAACAAGTAAAGTATGCTCATTATATTTGGCAATAAAAAGAGTTGTATCAATTTTACCGCGTTTAAATCCTTTTTCTAGTAAAAATTTAGAAAGAGTCTCATACCATGCCCTTGGAGCTTGCTTAAGTCCATACAAAGCTTTAAGAGTTTGTAGACATGATTGGGAAATTTGGAGTCTTCAAATCCAGGTGGTTGGGCAACATACACGGTCCTTGCAGTTCGCCGTTGAGGAATGCACTCTTTACGTCCATTTGATATAACTTGAAATGCTTGAAAGAGGCGTAGGCTAAGAAGATTCTGATAGCTTCCAATCTTGCAACTGGAGCAAAGGTTTCATCATAATCAATTCCTTCTTCTTGCCTATATCCTTGTGCAACCAACCTTGCTTTATTCCTAGTGATGCTTCCATTCTCATCCATCTTATTCCTAAATACCCACTTAGTTTCTATCACTCCTTGATCCTGAGGTCTAGGCACCAAATTCCAGACCTTGCATCTTTCAAACTGGTTGAGTTCTTCTTGCATAGCAATGACCCAACTGGAATCTTGGAGTGCTTCATCAATCTTCTTGGGTTCAACTTGAGATAAAAGAGAAGTATGCTCATAATAGTTTGATCTCCTTGTTTGAACACCAGAAAACAGATCACCAATCACATTTGTGAGGGGGTGACTGCTGACTTCACGAACCTCCGGGGGTAAGTCTGGTTGGACTGAGGTTTGCTGAAGATCTTCAATTGGAACATCGTTAGATCCTTCAGCGAAGTCATGGAAGGTAAGTTGACGAAGAGGTTCTACAAGCTGGATAGGGGAATTTTCAACTTCTTCTTCCCTGGGAGTTGCATCTGGAGTAAGTACTTCAGGTGCGGTTTGAAAGGTGCGGTTTTGGGGGATTTCAGTTGAGGGTGCTGGATTTTGCGGTTGAGGTTCAGGTGCGGTTTGGGATGGTTCACCTGGTTCATTATGCTCAACAAAATCATCAGCAACATTTGGAGCCAAATGTGGCTCAAGGAGAGAATGCTCATCAAAAGTAACATGGACAGACTCAACTATTTTTAAACTAGTTTTATTGAAAACTCGAAAAGCTTTAGAATGTTTAGCATACCCAACAAAAATACCTTCATCGGCCTTGGCTCCGAATTTACCTCTATTTTCTCTTCCGTTGTAGAGGACAAAACATTTGCAGCTAAAAATCTTGAAGAATGCAATGTTGGGGGTTCTGCCTCGCCAAAGCTCATAGGGAGTCTTGTTATAGGTTTTGTTGATGAGGAGCGGTTCGAGTGAAGCATGCGGTATTGATTGCTTGGCCCAAAAATACCGAGGTAGCTTCGCTTCAGATATCATTGTCTTTCCGGCCTCAATCAACGTCCTATTCTTCCTTTCCACAACCCCATTTTGTTGTGGAACACCGTGATTGAAAAATTGTGATCAATCCCATGGTCATCACAATGCGAGCAACACCGTTGTTCTTAAATTCTGTTCCATTATCTCGATCGAACACTAACGATGTCATCTTCTTTTTGAGTTTGGAGCCGTCCGAATAGTGCGGTGAGAATCTCATAGCGATCATCTTTGGAAATCATCATCTCAACCCACGTATATCTTGAGTAATCATCCACCACCACTAAAGTATATCTATTTCCTCCAATCTTTGGCGGTGGTTACGGGTCCAAACAAATCTATGTGAAGCGGTTGTAAGCATCTTGAAGTTGATGGAGCGGTCTTGCTGGTGAAAGACGACGCGGACCGCTACAAGCCGGCATGCACTGCATTTCTCTGGATGGTGGTCAGCCACTTTGGGTAAACCACGAACGAGGTTTTCCCTACCAATCTTTGCAAGATACTTGAAGTTCATGTGGCTCAACCTCTTGTGCCATAGCCAACTATTTTCGCTCACATTCTTAGCTACAAAACAGAGATTAGTAATACTACATGCGTAATTTAGATCAATAATGTAAATATTACTCTTACGAATCCCCTGTGAGTAGGGTGACGCCGGAAATGCTATCTTTAATAAAGCAATTTGATGACGTGAAGTTGCAAAGCATTCCTTTGTCGCAAAATTGAGAAATTGAAAGGAGGTTGTGCTTGAGTCCATCGACAAGAGAAACCTTCTCAATAGTTAGGTTTCCTCTCCTTATAACACCATATCCAATGGTCTTGCCTTTGTTGTTGTCACCAAAGGTTACAGACGGACCACTTGCTTCAACGACATCTTCAAGTAATGATCTATCTCCAGTCATATGTCTTGAGCAGCCACTGTCAAGATACCATTCATTATCCTTGGAGTGACCAACCATGAAGCAGAGGACCTGAAATGTAAACATTAAGAATGAGGTCCCCCTTTATTTCTTGGGTCCTGAAGTTAGCAACCCTTTACAACCCACACCTGTTTGACAGAAGGAGGTTTGCTCTTCCTGGCATTCGGTGTGAACCGCAAAAGGCATTATGCAGCCTTGTGACCTAAACCATCACACACAGAACATTTATAAAAGCTACAAGCATCATGAGGTTTTACTAACTCCTTACTCTTCTTAGGAGTTCCATGCGGTTTGGGACAAGGAAGCGGTTTGGGAGGTGCGGTTCCAGCTAACATTCCAGCTGATACAAAGGGAACAGGCTTTGGTTTGACCCCGTATTTCATGGGAACGCTATTCTTGCTTTTGAAGGCAGGAGGAGCGGTCGAAGAAGAAACGCGGTCTGAACTAGAGTTAGCAGAACCGCCTTTTCCACCAGAAGTGGTTGGAGCAGGGATTCTACCAATTCCATAAGCCATTTCCTCTTCAGGTGCTTCCACAGAATTCTTAGGTTTCAACACAGAATTCTTCCCATATTGCTTTCCTTTAGGGTAGACATAATTTACTTGTCTTGCTTTACCCTTACCCTTAGCAATCTTCTCCTTGGGAATTTCTTTAGTTAGTTCTGGAAATTCCTCATCCTTTTCACTCGAGGATGCACACTTCTCCTCTTCCTCAGATCCAAACCCTAGACCATCCTTAGTTCCAGGAGGAACTTGGAAGTCCAAGATTTTATCCTTGGTGGATTGAGACTTGAGCCACGAATCAATAATCTTTTGGTGATCGTCGATTTGGGTTACCAAGTCATCATTCCTGAGTTGAAGTGCAGCAACCTTAGTTTCAAGGATGCGGTTTTGATCAGCAAGAGGAGTCATCTGTTTGATTTGGTCCTTAAGATTAGAAATTTCAGACCTCATCACAGTTTTCTCCGTCTTGTACATATTAAGTTCATCATGAGCTAAGCTTAAGGCTTTCTTAAGATTTGAGAATTGATGGATCACCATTTCAGCTTCCTTGAACATCTTTTCATGTTCCATGGGAGAAACCTCTTCCACCACCTTTTTCAAAATTTTCTTTGGAATAGCTTTTGAAGGTGGAGCAGTTTTAGATGAGAAAATGGGACGTGAATACGAACAATTTCCTATCTTAACGCTAGGAGTAAGTTTAATATCATCATCAAATTTATAATTTGGAAGTTTTGCAAAAATCTCCTTTTCTTCCATATCGGGCAACTCAAATGATTCGTAATCGAGTCATCGAAGCTTCGCAATTAAGCGGAGGTTAACCTCTTCGGTTTCACCGTCACTTCCATCCTCGTAATCTGTTTCAATCCAAGTTGCTAATTCCTTGGAATTCTCTTCCTCCTCAAAGAACCATTCCCTTACGATGAGAAAATTTCGAAGGAAAAGTTTTCTTTTTCATGTATTCATATTTAGGTGTGGACACTCGGATGCAAAGTGGCCGGGTTTTCTACGCTTGTAGCAAACCAAGTCACTCTTCTTCTTTGTATCTGCAGCCCTAGAAAATGTTGCAGGAGGTTTGCCTTTTGAAAATGATTTTGTGAGAGGTTTTGAAGATTTTCTAAATTTTTGGAATCTTTTCACAAACATGGCAAAATCATCATCATCCATCTCGATGAGTGATGAGGTTGATATGGAAGGATCAGTGGTTTGATTAGATGTGGATGGTTTCTCTTCATGTTCCACTACAGACATAGAAAGCGATTTGGTTTTCCCTTCTATCTCTTCAATATGATTTAATTTAAGTTCATAGACTCTAAGATTGGCATACAAGTTACTTAACGACCAAGTACCCAATACTTTGGAGTCTTCTAGAGAGGTAGCCTTATTTACCCATCTAGAACCTAAAGCAGATAGGAAAGTCATATTGATTTCCTTATCGGTTAAAGTTTTACCAAGAGATCTACAAGCATTAACTACCTCAACATAGCGATCGTAGGTTTGACGCAAGGTTTCGTTGGGTTTTCTGTTGAAGTTGTTGTAGGATCTTTCAACAGTGTATAATTTGTTTTCCTTGCACTCTTCGTCACCTTCGAGGTAGCTCTCTATGGCATCCCACATATGCTGCGGTTTTGAGGTACATCACTTTACGTAGAGTTGATACGGGGAGGGTCCCGAAATGATGAACCTCGCCTTGCCAGTCCAAGGCAACTAATCTCTTCTCTTCATCCGACCACTCATCTTTTGGCTTTTTGACCTCTGGAGTTTCAGCATTGGTGGTTGCATCAGTGTTAGCCTTCATTGGAATTAGAGGGCCATTGATCACGCACTCCACCAGCATTTCATCTATGGTTTCCAAATGAATAAGCATTCGGCACTTCCAGATGTCAAAGTGGTCTTCGTCCAACATTGGAATGTGTGAATAGTTAACAGTAGTCATTGTCTTTGAGGTTGCCATATCGAATCGGCACACAAGCTGTTAAGCTTGAAAAACAGTGGTTTTAAAATGTGTTTGCTCTGATACCACTTGTTGGTCCCAAAGGTGGCAACAAGGGTGAAAATACAGCTAGAGGGGGGGTGAATAGCTGTTTAAAATTTTTCGCCCTCTTTTAAAAAACTAAACCTCTTGCTTACAAAATCCTCTTGCAGTTGATAATAGACTGCAAGTGATAGTGTAAAATGCACATCGGAATATTTAGAGTTACAAAGTGGTTTTGATAGAAGAGGTTTGTAAAGCGGTTTTAATAAAGTAGTTGGTACGTGCGGTTTACAAACAAGTGAGGTTTTGACACTGTTAACTCCAAACACTATTTCACAATAATGGATATCTAAATAAAGATCAAACAGAGACAAAGATAAATAATTAGTAAGCACAAGAAATATAATTGCAGAAAGTAAGAACACGCTATTTGGAGTGGTTCAATCGATAAACGATCTACGTCCACTACCAAGATGGTTAGTCTTGGATTTCTAAGAGAGATTTTATATTAAGTATTTGAGAGATTACAAAATACAATAAAATCTTTACTATGAAGAACAAATCCAAAACTATAACCAGTGTATCTCAAGTGTTTAATCTATGTGATTAGAACAAATGAGGTGTGTGTGTGAGAACAAGATCAAGGCTCTTTAAATCGTGAGATGTAGAGCACAATGATTCTTGAATGTGTTAAGGCTTGATTTCTCGGGCCGGGAATATTTCTTGAAGTATGAAGATGAAGGTTCAAAGGACTAAGAATTTCTGGGCAGAGCTTCAACTTCTGATGAACACAGCAATTTCTCTATTTTTCAAGCAATCTTCAAATGGTGAAGATTAGGGGTATTTATACCCAAGCATCCAAAATGTAGCCGTTGGACACAAATTGAAGGACAAGACTTGATGCTTTCTTATTGGTCCACAAAGCAACCACTTTTGTCCTTTGGTACGGTAGTTGCGAGATAAAGCCGATAATGCTCCAAATTGCAAGCAATAAGGTTTGGACACTGTCACCTTTTCAAGATCCTTGCGAGATCTTCTCGACTTTGAATCACGTGACAAGATAAGGTGGTTGACATTGGGTATTGCTGATGTGGATTATAATGACAAAAGGTGGTTTACTTCAAGTCTCAATCATTGGAGCGGTTCTGGAGTAGGCGGTTTGACAGGAGCGGTTGGTAACTCCAGTAAGGTTGCAAAGTGCGGTTGATGATGAGCTGCAAGGTGCGGTTCATCATAGGGCGGTTGCACTGGAGTAGTTCAAGGGTAGTTTCAAACAAAGGATTTCACCAAGCAAATGCTAAGGGCGGTTTTGCTAGGGCGGTTGGAAGAAGCGGTTTAAAACATTGAACTGCAACTCTCAATTCCAATGAGTCTTGTGCCAGTCTTCAAGCCTAAATTTAACCTAATCTATAAAATGGACTTAACTAAAAAATTGAAGTCTAAGCTTCATTACATAGGGTCCTAAAGTCCTTAAAATAGACAGGAGGTT
Organism: Adenophora triphylla var. japonica; assembly: GCA_022495995.1. Classification (NCBI taxonomy): domain Eukaryota; kingdom Viridiplantae; phylum Streptophyta; class Magnoliopsida; order Asterales; family Campanulaceae; genus Adenophora; species Adenophora triphylla. The sequence continues at coordinate 142,268 of JAFEMH010003263.1, read as the reverse complement.
ATGGTATCAATCAAATCTAATACAAAATAGGAGGGTTAAAACATGCATACCCAACACCTACCAATTTTGCGACGATTACTGGGCTTTCCTTCAAAGGAGGGCCAGTAAAATGGCGGGACAGGATATTCGATGGGATGCTGGCGGAGCTGCTAGGCTTTGCCCCCTTCCCTCGTAAACGCCTATGTATGTTGTATAGCGATGTAGAGGCGCAGATCATGGCCAACATCAGGGCCTATTGCCGGGGTACTGGATTGGTGACGGTTGAGCAGCTGGCGTGCTCTTTTATGTGGTTTGCTCTTTCCGAGACTTTGTTCTCGAACCACGCCTCTTCTGCTCTTTTCCCTCTGCTGGAGAGTTTGGTGGACTTAGGGAGGGTTGGTGAGATTGCATGGGGCGAGGCGGGCTTGGCCGAGCTCTATTTTTCCATGGACAGGTTTAGCCGGGGCGTGGCCAGTTCCCTGGGATGCTTCCATTTTGCACTAGGGTATGAGTTTATTGATGTTTGTGGTTTAGCAGTCTATCATTTCTCTGTATTCTTTTTCTCTTGTTCTGAGCACTATCTGCCTTTTGTTTACAAGTGTGGTGCTATGAGATCTTCCGGTGTCAGCCATGGGACCGAGAGGATGAGGCCATGGTGGCCTATCCTACTATAATGGGCTGGGCCCATTCTTTGAGGAGCAGGAGGATGACCAGGGGGATGCTCACTGTTGCATATCGGGATGTGTAGGAGTTCCTGGAGAGAGATAGCCCGGCGGGGTTCGAGCTGTACCCCTGGGTTCGGTATAGCGACGACGAGCTCGAGGGCGGTCCCGCGGTGACACGGCAGAGGAAGATGCTGCGGGGCCTGACTTGTGATGTTATGTATCTGGGGGAGAGGATCTTTTGGCTGCATGGCACAGGCGAGCCCCCTGTGGCCCTTAGGGATCTGCCCTTCGGGATGATGCATCCTCGTGATATGGATGTGTTGGAGTACGATAGGTACTTGGAGGGTGTGAGCGCCGAGGATTTCATCCTGTATGGCGAGGAGTACGGGGCCTTCGTTAGGCGAAAGCTGAGGATGCCACAGGTGTTGGCGAGGGAGAGGCAGGATGGCCCACCGCCTCCCCAGATGTTCCGGTGCCTAGGCCGGACTTTACGTATGTCTGTGGGGATTCTTCAAGGAGGAGGGTATCGGTGCCCATCCCTGAGCAGGCTCCTGCTGCTTATCGGGTTGACCCGGATGCTCCGGTGAGTGTGCTTACTCTTTTCCATCTTGGCATCTTTTCTGTATTTTTCTCTTTTTGTCGAGTATGATTGATTTTCTTTAGCTGAGCATTTCTTTGGTTGTTTGCTTGCGCAGGTCTTGGGGAGATCCTTTGATATGTTGACCCGCCGGTTTGTGGGGATGAGGTCTTTTGCGAAGAAACTCGCGTGGAAATTGTCTTGCAGGTCTTCGCGGCAGGCGGCGGCGTTTGAGCCAATGCCTTCGAGGCATTCTGTGGATACTCCTTCGTCGAGGGCTGAGCCAGGGCCACAGCAGGAGGGACCAGTTAGGGGCGGAATAGTCTAGATGCCGGGACGTCTTCGGGGACCCAGAAGTCGCAGACTCTTCACCAGTTCTTTCCTCCGCAGGATGTACAGGGAGAGGGTTCGTCGGTCCATCCCTTTTATGTTCCTTTCACCGGGTTTGATCCTTCTGATTACTTCAAGTACTCGCCTCAGGAGGGGGTCATGTATTCTGATGACTAGGGTGTGACTGGCGAGTTTACCGAGATGCCGGACTTCTCGTTTGCGGAAGTTGATGATGATGAGTCGAAGTAGGGCTCATTTTCTTTCCCTCTTTCCACTTTTTGTTTTTTTTTTGTTTAGCAACAGACATTTTGGTACCTGTAATAAAACATTTGTATTTGCACAACAAAATACTTTATTTGAGATGTAATGTCGTATTTTGTGAATCCCGGGGATTGTCCTAGGAATTGTTGCTAGTTAATTATTTGTGCATGTCACATGAGCTGGGAATGCATTTGTGGTTAGTGTATGGTTGCCGGAAATGGCTTTGGCCAGGATTTTGGGCAGTTTGGGGCAAGGTCCTGCCGGGAATAGTAGGTATTTGGGGATAGGTTCATGAGAGGGGTAAGCCCCGCTTTGCTCACTCTGTGTTTGCGAGAGAGGATTCAAGCTATGCCCGAGGCTCCGGCGTTGCTTAGCCCGTGGACATTTTCTCGGCAACCTCTTGTATTGGATATTGATCAGTCCGCCTGGGAGAGATGGATGGCACAGCTTGGTACGCATCAGATTTGCTGGTGGGTTCCGCACTGGGGGATTGATACTAGGAGGGCCTTTCAGGAAGGGTTATATGTTGTCAGAGTTCCAGGTTTGTCTTGGTCCTCTTTCTATATTCCGTCGCTCATTTCCCGGCAGTTCGGGATGAGGCAGGTGTCTTTGCTGGGGTGGGATGACATTGCCACTGTGGAGGTAGCTTCTCTCTATATGGCAGATTCAGACGCTCTTCTATATTTTCTGAGGGTATGGAAGTATTCCTCTTTCCCTCATGTGGTGCTCCTTCGACGTCGGGAGAGTGTTGTGTTGACCACAGAGTACCTGGATTGGTACGAGCAGCATGTCGGGCAGTCCCAAGTGATTTTGGAGAGCAGGCGTGAAGCGATTCCGGGGCAAGGTTTCCGTCCTAGCTACTGTCTTAGAAGTGCCAAAGCCTGGTCTAACCCTCAGAATGTGATAGGAGACGCTTTGTTTGACTACGAGACCAGAGTTGACCGACTGACAGAGAGAGGTCCTATTTTGCAGACTCGCAGGGAGGAGATCCGAGCCGAGGCACGGATGAATGAAGCTCTGCGAGCTGCTGGATTGTTTGACTCTACGGGGAGGACCCCTAATCTCATTATGAGGGAGACAGAGTTGGCTCGCGTGGAGCGAAAGAAGACTCGCCGGGGACGAGGGAATAAGGGAAGAATGGCGAAGGGACAAGCGCAGGTGGGGCGGAATGACCTCCTAAGTATCCATTCATTGCATTGCAGACACATTATTTGTTAAATGTATTAAGCTGTCTTTTAGTATGTTGTGAACTTAAGAGTAGACCGTGCTTGAACTCATCAAGAAATGTTGTAATCGTTAGTGATTTGTGATTTACTTTTAAAGCTTTGTCGAGATGCAAGATCTCTTGTTCGATTTTTGTTTCTTTTTGTGAGCCTTGGCGGCATCCAGCTTTGGACCTTTCTGTTATATTTGTGGACTGAAGCAGTCTGAGCCTTGATGGCATCCCTTTTTGTTTGGATTTTGTGTTTGAATGGGAAGGTTGGGTGTTTCCTTGACAAGTCATTTTTGATGGTCTTTTCCGTGACTTCCTTGCTTCTTGTTTGTCGGTGCTGGGTGCTTGACCTCATTTTTTTTGTAGCTTCTGCTTGAGCTTATTTTTTTTTTGAAAGCTTCTGCTTGAGCTTTTTTTTTTGAAGCACGTGATGGAGAAGACAAGCCCCTAGCTTGGAAGTTGACATGGGTCAGACTTTTGATGCTGAGTGACCTTCGAATGTCCTTTGTTATTGCCGCCGTCGTTTGACTTGGTCAAGGTGCTGGTGGGGGCATGTTTTGGAAAGTGTATAGTTTGATGGAGGACTTGGTTGACATTCAAACTTTTTTTTGTTTTTTGTGTGTTTTTAGACCAGACCAATTAAGGTTGCCTACGTTCCCCCGGACTAGAGGGCTCAGGTCTGCGTAGTTCGACACTACAAGGAGTGCCAAGAGATGCACAGTTGATTTTCTTTAGGCAAAGTATCTGCGAATTTTGCTTCCGTTGCCTGGATTCATGAAGGGATTGCCGTCTAGGTCTGTCAGCTTCATTGCACCTCCGGAAAAGATCTTTTGAACCACGAAAGGGCCGATCCATGTTGGTTCCCACTTTCCCAGTGGGTTAGTTAGAGTGGGGGGGTTTTTCTTGAGTACCAGATCGCCTTCCCTGATGTCTCGGGACTTGACTTTCTTGTCGAAGGCTCTAGCCATTCTGCTTTGGTAGGCTCGAATGTGCTCCATGGCCTTTAGTCGTCGCTCGTCTAGCAGAGCCAGTTCGTCGTGTCGGCTTCGGATCCATTCGACTTCGTTGATCTCGTTTTCCAGCAGCACTCGGAGTGAGGGAATTTCCAATTCAACGGGCAGTACTGCTTCCATCCCGTATGTCAGGGCGAATGCAGTTTCTCCCGCAATTGTTCTGACTGATGTTCGGTAGCCTCAAAGAGCCAGATGTAGCTTCTCAGGCCAATCACGTCCTCGGGTGGTCATTTTTTGGATGATCCTTTTGAGGGTCTTGTTAGCTGCCTCTACCGCGCCATTTGTTTGTGGCCTGTAGGGAGAAGACTTGTGGCATGTGATCTTGAATTCGGCCAGCAGTCTGTCGCATTCTCCTTCGAAGTGAGAGCCGTTGTCTGATATGACCTCATTCGGGATGCCGTATCGGCTTATGATGTTTTCCTTGAGGAAATAGGCGACCTTCCTGGAAGTTAGCACCTTGTATGACTTGGCTTCGACCCATTTTGTGAAGTAGTCAATGGCCACCAAGATGAATTCGTGGCCGTTGCTGCCTGGCGGAGCGATCTTCCCGATAACGTCGATTCCCCAAGTGGCGAAGGGCCAGGGAGTAGTCATGCAGTAGAGATCGTGAGGAGGTAGATGATTGAGGTTGGAGAACCCATGACACTTGTCGCAGCTTCGAACAAAGTGGATGCAGTCTGCCTCCATGGAGATCCAGTAGTAGCCCATCCGAAGAATGATTTGCATCAGGGCTCTGGCGTTCATGTGGGCGCCGCAAGCCCCATTGTGGACTTCGTTCATGAGCTCGTTTGCTTTTTTTTGGCTGATGCAGCGTAGGAGCAGTCCTTGGTAGCGCTTTTTGTATAGAATGTCTCCAAGAATGACAAAGTAAGAGGCAAGGCATTTTAGGGCCATGATGCTCTTGGCTTTGACTCCTTCTTTGCGTTGGCCTTCCTCGTTCGTGATGGCGGTTTCCCCGCTCTTGAGGTATTGGAAGATCTGATTGACGCGCTGCACTGGCGAAGAGACTTCTGATTTGCGTCTCTTTGGCTCTTCAGCAGTTCCCAAATTCACTTTGGTTAAAACCTCCTCGGCAGCTTGAGCCCGGTTTTTCTCTCATTTGACAACATGCTTAAAGATGTGTTTAATGTTTTGTTCGTTTAATGTGTCTGCTTCTTTATCAAGTGAATCGTTATTAACTGTTTGTGATTTAGTTAACTTATCATTTGTTAAAGATACAATGAAAGGATATTTAGAAAGGTCAAACCTTTTATTGAAAGCGTAGAGAAGATACATTGTTGATTATGGACTCACAATCTTCCGGCGTAGGGCCATCAGATTACTCGAAAGACTTGAATTCACAGACACCATGACTCGAAGCTAGACTCTAGGCGATGAGGGATTGGACCAGGCTTCATTGCTCGTTGCGGGCTGTAGGTCCAGAGAGGGTGGCGATGGATTTGGTGGCCTTTCTTCAGTTGATGCAGTTCCCGAAGGATGGCTTGCCTGTGGTTCGACTTCAAACCAGATCGCGGAGGTTTTAGGTTGCTCCTTTGACGGTGTCCCTCCATTGCTGTTGCTACCAGATCTCGGGGGGCCTTTATGATAGAAGTCATGGAGAGCCTTTTCCAGGAGGGCAAAGCATTCGCTGATTCGGAGTTGATTCTTGCTGATGTTGATTATCTTCATAGAATTTGCTTCCTTATCTGGGATCTTTGCTTGGATGACATTTACGATGTCTGAATCGAGGGGTCATGCTATCTCTCCTTCTTCTATTAGGCTTTGAAGGAGGTTGCGCCATTGTTCTTCTAGGTCAAATACCGGGATGTTGAATTGGAATATGCTGTGATGGTTGTCCCTGTGAGATCTGAGCGTATCGGCAAGAGGGTTGTCATGCACTAGCGGGTCAGTGATGAGCCATCTTTCCTCAGGAGGGTTTTCGGCGAAGTATGAGTCTACTTCTCGGTCAAGCTCCATCTGGGCGTCCATCTCTTGATCTTCTTTCAAGCATTCTTCGCAGTCGCATATTTCAGCGTTGTCATATTGGCCCATGAGTTCTTCGATCTCTAGCTCGTCATGGCTTAGAGCGTGGATGTAGGGATCTATTTTGTAGCGGGACAGGACTGGAGACTCGCCTGCAGAGGAGTATTCGGTCACGTCGGGACCTTCTTCTGGGTCATAGCTTGCTGGCCAAGCGCTTGCTATCGTGCTGCTTCCGCGGATCACCTCGAGGTTTCCATTAGCGTTGATGAATTTCACACATTGGTGAAGAGTAGATGATGTTGGGTTGATTTCCACAACTTGGAACTCTACCGACTCCAATTGTTCATTGAATTGGATCCTCAGATTGATTACTCCTACGACAGGGCATGGAGTGGAGTCGTAAGCTCTGATTATCCGAGGCGAAGGTCTATTCAGGGAGCGGTCGACACGGAGTCATTTCAATGTGCGCAGGGCAATGATGTTGATGGCGGAGCCATTGTTGACTAAGACGTTCGGGAGGTAGAACTTTTCTATCTTTATGAGGATGAGGAGGGCCTTGTTGTGTCTGTTTTCACATATCGGTAAGTCTGCGTCTGTGAAGGCTAGACCGCTTCTGGTGCTGCCGTTTGATTCAGTCTCCTCCGGGGAGCGTTCGATCCATCCAATTGTGTGTCTTGATTGTGGCATAGATCATATGGAGACACTCATCCTTGGGTTTTCCTGTCCGGATTCCCGGTTATGGGAGCGTTTGATTCTAGTTTCACCTTCCCAATCGTAGCGGGATAGCATGTTGACGGTTTCAGAGATTGCAGGAGGCCTACTCTCGCATGGAGTCTCGCTGAAGGCTATCACGTTCACCCTGTCATTTCTCGGGAATGGATTTCCAATGGTGTTGGGGCCATGGGGGCGTTCCAACTTTTCCTTTTCGATTAGCCCCTGGACCACTTGCTTCAGCACGAAGCAATTGTCGGTGGTGTGACCATGGTAGTTTTGGAAGGCGCAGTGCTTGCTCATATCCATGCTGGGCTTCAGATTCTTTGGTTGGAAATTCTCGAGAGGCTTGAGAAGATTTCGCTTTACCAATGCTTTGAATACTTGGCCAGGGGCATTTCGAGGTTGTCGAAACGCTGGAACTGTGGTATGCGAGGGGGATTGTTGTTCCTTGTGGGTGCTTGATCGCGGGTCACTTGAGCTCCGTTCTGGATGTAGTGGACCGCTCCGGCTGCTTCTTTTCCTTTGTTCGGGATAGGTGTTGGATTTGAGAGGTTTGTCCGATAGCGGTAAGACGAAGCAGGGGTCGCTGTTGTCTTCTGGAGGCTCAGGGTCTTTTCAAACTTGGATCCGGCATTGACCATGGCACGAAGATCTGGATAGAAGTGATGGCTGATCAAGGTCCTTAGAGATGGTTTGAGGCAGGAATGGAAGATGTCCATTTGCTCTTCTTTGGAAAGCGGATCCATTATCTAGCTTAGCTTCTAGTTCCATCTTTTATAGAACTCGCCCACCGGTTCATCATCCTTTTGCTCGGTGGCTTGCAAATCATGGCAGTTTGTTTCCCACTCAAGGTTGGCGCGGTAATTCTCCAGGAAGATTTCACTGATTTGGTCTCACGTGGAGCAGTTTTCTGCCTTTACGTTGAGGAACCACCTTAACGCTGTGGATTTGAGGGAATGCTGGAAGTGATCCGCCATTTTTTGAGGGGTTGCCCCTTTGCCTCTCATACCCAAGACGTAGGAGTCGATGTGGGTCTTTGGGCATTCTGTACCGTCAAACTTTTTCATTTCCGGCATTCTGAATTTCGGAGGAAGCGGGACCACCTTGTTTGGATCAGTGGGCATGAGAGTCCTTCCGAGAGTTGGCTAGTTTTCCTTGTATGTCCTTCATTTGTTCGATCAACCAAGCCATGTGGGGATCAGTAGGTTGAGGTGGGTTGCCATTTTCGGGGATGGAAACCGAAGATGGAGGTGGATTGGCTGATGGGATTGCCTTTCGGGAGTCTGGGGGAGGTAGTTGAGTGTATACCATCCCGTTTCCCGGATTATTGAAATTAGGGGCGTGATTGCCCGGGCCGCTAAGGGTTGTATTTTGGAATTGGGGAAATGTTTCATTAGCCCCAAGTGGTAGACCAGCGGGTGGTAGGTTTGAGATGTCGAGATATCCGCTTGGGATGCCTGTCCCGGGTAAACATAGGGATTTTTGGTTATGGTTGCGAGAGGCAGAGGATTGAATCCTGGGGGATACCGAGATGCATTGGGATCTGGCGGAGCATGCACCTATGTGTGCTGTTGATACTGAGCTTGGGGCGCAGGGCCGAGAAATTGACTGTGCTGAGGCGGGCAAATCGGAGCTGCTTGACAGATACTTGAGTGGATCTTTGAGCGAGAGATGCTTTGCGTTGCTGGGATCTCGTAGCTTGGCAGTGGTGGGACCTGTTGATAGATTTGAGAGGCCGGGGGAGCCGGTATTTCTTCGTCTTCTATGAGAATGAAGGTCCCATCTGTTTGGGGAATGGCCAGGGCTCCGCGGCGGCGCATGGTGTCTACGATCCAGGCTTGCTGCTTTTCCTAGCGCTTCTTGAGAGTTTTGAAGGCTTTCAGCACCTCCTCCTTTGTCTGGAGGTTTCTCAGTGACGGGGTTCCGTTTCCCTCACTATTATCTGTTGATCCCGCCATGGGGGAATAGCGGACTGTTTGGACCGCTGAACCGGAAGGGCTGTCGGACCTTGTGACATCGATACTGAAAAGGCGGCTCCCGAGTACTCTCAACCACTCTCGGTTCGCTGGAGGGAGTGACGGGTAAGGTTTAGATATGGGAAGGCCTTTTGGATAAAAGGGGAAAGCTCATGTGACATGCAGTTTCCGCTTTTCTTTATTTATGTATTTTTTTGTTGTTTTAATTTACTTAAAACAGTGTTTTCTCAGAATCCTAAGTTGGTTGGAAAAGATTTCTCTTCTTTTTCGCAACTATGCTAGATCCTGGGTCAGTGGAGACCATCTGTGCGGCTATAAGCCCCTCGTTTTGCACCTGTATTTTGACATCCCGGGGTGGACAGCCCCGGGAGAAGGTCTTTAGGGCAAGCGGTTTCCACCAGCCTAAAAGAAAAACTAAACCTAAGGACCGAGCCTGTCATGTTCATTTTAATGCATCAGCCATGTGAATAGTGAGCCGAGCCGGCACCTGAGTCAAGATCGAGTTGAGAGTTCGGCAAGACCTCTCTTTACCTTGCTTGCGCAAGGGATCTGTGACGTTAGGCATTTGGCTAGGTCATATTGTCATGGCTGACGTATTAAAGGCTTGATGACATGGTGTCATGTGGGCATGGATGTTTATCCGGGACGGAACATCATCTGGGTATAGCTTCGGAAATCAAGATCAGGTCAAGATTTTAGCATGACCTTTCATCGCTTTGCTTGCGCAAGGGATCTTGAGTTCCGAGCTTCGACTCAAAATTTGGCCGGCATGGGATATGTATCCAGGCTGTATGAGACAGACTGGGTAAAAACCAACCGAGTCTGGACTGAGTGTGACGCAAGCATGCATGGTTGACACTGGCTAGGATGGGATGTTTGGAATGATCCCGTGCGCATCCGAAAGGCGTCAGGAAGACCAATCGGACTGCAACTGAGACTACCCCAGGTTAAGGGTTGTATTGTGCAGTGTATCCGAGGCAGCAAGTGCACGTAGCGTGCGGTGTACCGAGGCAGCAGTGCGAGTAGTGTGCGGTCACTAAAATTCTTTTTCTGAGTAAAACAGAAGTTTTTGAAGAATTTTAAATGTATGTACACAAATGTATATTGATGCATTTTTTTGTATTTTTAATTTTTTTTGTAAAATAAAAAGTAAAGCACATGCACACACACACAACAGTTAAAGAAAGGGGTAAAATGAAAGTTTGACCCTCATAATCGTTTTAAAAATCTTTTCTTTTTTTGTTTAAAATTTTTTAAAACAAAATATTCCCTAGCAGAGTCGCCAACTGAATTTACCCGTATCCGGCTCGTGCGGGGGCCCCGGCATCTCGCGGTTGGTTGGGAGGTGTCTCGCTGCGTTTTGTTTGTAGAGTCGCCACGCCGTTTTGATTTAGCCCAAACCATTGAGAAAAGGCATCGGTTTAAAAAAACTATTGTTGTGTGATGAGATTTTTGAGTTCACAGGTCAGGTTACGCCTCGGGAAGAGAATGTTAGAGCTCACCCGAGTCGCCTCGTACAAACGTGTCTTTCGATACCCCTTCTTTCTTTAAAAGTTGTGTGTGTGTGTGCTTTTAAAAATGCATGCTGTATCTGATGTCTACATTGTACACTGCTTATTGAAATATATTGAAATAGTGTAGGAAGGAAGCCTTACCAATGTTGGTTCGTGTCTGTCTTCCGCTGGGGAATAGTGCTTGAGTGTTGAATAGTGTTCTGGGATGGACCGGGGTTGCTTTGGAATGTGCCGGTTGTCTGCGGACAGAGCTTCGGTGTGCCTCGGGATTGTTAAGCGTGTACTCGGGAAGAGTTTCGTCGTGCGTTGGGATCGCAGGGATCGTTGACTTGACTCGGGCAGAGGTTCGTCGTGCGTTGGGATCGTCGGTTGTGCTCGGGCAGAGTTCCGGCTTGCGTCGGGATCGTCGGTTGTGCTCGAAAAGGGCCGAGATGCCTCGGGATGGACCGAAATGCCTCGGGATGGCTTGGCAGGGCTTTGGGATGGATCGAAAAGGCTTTGGAATGCCTCGGGAGTGCCTCACGGCAGCTCGGGAGCGCTCGGCAGTGTTCGGCAGAGCTTCGGAGTACCACGAGGGACCTCGGAATGCTCCGGAGGGAACCGAAAGGGACCGGGATTGCCCTAAAGGGTCTTAGAGGGGCTACCTGAAGGCTGGGAGAGAGGAGAGGAGAGGGAGGTGTGAAAATTATGAGGGGGGGGTGAGCCCTCTATTTATAGGGTCCAGATTCTGGCTAGTTGTGTCGCACGACACTGTCAGCCATTACCATTTTTTTGGTTTTCCTGGATTTAAGGGAATATTGTGGACTTTAAGGGGATTTTGTAATTATGATGTCTGGATGCAAAGTGGTCCGCACGGACAACCTTTGCTTTTCCAAATTTTCCAAAATTCCTAAAAAGTCCTTTTATAATTTTTTATCCCAGAATGGCCCCCCTTGGTTTGGCTGGTGGTTTTTGGGGTTTTTGAGGGCTACGGGTGTTAGAGACTGCGTTTGTGTGAGTCTGCGGTGTTTCTCGTGCGTTATGAAGAGAGTGATCCAGATTGGGGTACTTACAACTGTCAATTCTTCCATATAGGCATGGTACTTCTGCAGGTGAGGATCCACAGTCTTCCATTTGTTTGAGACCTGGTTAATGATCAGAGCTGAGTCTTCGTAGACCTCGAGTTCCTTGACATTTGTTTCTAGGGCGGCCTCTAAACTGGCTATACAGGCTTCATACTCCGCTGCGTTGTTTGTGACAGAGAAGTTCAGCTTGACGGCTATCGGCGTGTGCTCTTCATTAGGGTCCACCAACAACATCCCTATGCCATTTCCCCTTTTGTTAGCAGATCCGTCGAAGAAGAGTTGCCCTCGGTTCTCGGGTTCAAAACCAAAAATTCCTTCATCCGGAAAATGGGGTTCAGGGCCTCGATCCTCATTACTAGGGAAATTTGCCAAATGATCTGAGAGTGCTTGACCCTTAATTGCCTTTCTTATTAAATAGTTGATGTCAAAATCTTCCAGGAAGAATGACCATTTTGCCAAGCTGTGAATGTGGTGCCCAAGATTGCGGCTTTTTCCCATTTTTTGAAATATTGTTTTATATGGGTGGAACCGCTTTCTCGTGTAAGGGGATCACCGCCTCACATCATTTGAAGACATCCGATTTAAATTGAAAAACGGATTCGCCACACCATTTTGATTTCCTCAAAACCTTGAAAAAAAGGATTTGGGTCCGGAGGTTAAGTTACCCCTTGGGAAGAACGGATCGTCGTTCACCCAAAGAGCCTTGCCGAAGCAAGTCTTCCAAGATCCGATTTTCATGCTTGCCTTTGTGTTTCGTGTGTGGGATGTGCTTTTTGAAAGGAAGGGAATGTGCCAAGGTATCTTCCGGACGTATAAAACATGAGTTGGTTATCGCTCGGGATTCCTTGGATTTTGATGTGTTAGGGACTTTGATCCCGTTCTCATCTTGGACTTATGATCAACATTATGAGACCTTGGGTCACATGTGATCGGAATAGGGACACCTTTTTTATAGTCCAAGGATGAGACTCTTTAGAAAGGAATGACCTTTGCCCATCAAGCCTACATCTTGAGACGATTTGAGCTTTGTCGGGACATTTATGCTCGTCTCAAGTGATGATCGGAGATGTGGGGCTCAAGTTCATCATTTTCTAAAGGAAAATCCATCTATGGCATCTTTATATGGAGGAAATGATGTAAAGATTGGACCTTTACACCATTACGCTCCAAGAGATGCTCCAAGTACCAAAGGGGACTAGGGGAGGGGTATAGAGATGTGATTTTTAATGGAAATATATCAAATACCAAGCAAATAAATGACAATATATAAAGCAAAGAACAATATAGCAAGTATGACAAGTATATTTTAAGGAAAAGGGGAGGAGAGGTTACCAATGGTGGTGTTTCTCTATCTCCTTGAAGTTTACCTAAGGAAGGACCAACTTTGGAAGGGTTTTGAAGAGGGGGGAGGTGATTTTGGTTGCTCTCAGCTTTCTGGAATTTCGTGGAGTTATTTTGGCAGAGTAACAGTGCCTAAAACTATCTCCCAAAATGAATAGAGGAGGCCTCTATTTATAGGCAGTCTGGTGATGGCTAATGAAGCCATGCGGCTGTAACCCCAAGCTAATGAAGCCGTGCGGTCTTATCCCTTAGTGACTCAGCTTATTTCTAGAACCATGCAAGGTGGCCTTCTAGAAGGTGTTTTCCAGCGAAGGACTACGTGGAATTTTAATTCCTAGCAAGTCCTTCGCCCCTCGGAAGGTTTGGAAAAGTTCCCAAATTGCCCCTGAACTTTAGGAAAGTCCGGGGAATTGCCGGAAACTTAACCGGAAGGCATGAGCCAGATTTGGGTACTTACAGAAGCCCCTCGGCAACGTCACTTGCAAGGCGAGTGGGGTTGTCGATAAAAAAGGATCCAATCTGGCGAACTGCCGAGACGGACTGGGTGACCAAAGTGGTCGAGTGGCTGAACCTTTGGAAGGCTACCTACGTATCCCGGAGGAATCAAGCCATAATCGTAGTTCGGAAAAGATCCGCTGGGGAAAGGGGTGTCATATATAATGAATTGGCTGAACCTAAAGTAGACTACCTATGTATCCCAGAGGAATCAAGACAGGTCGTAGTTCGGGAAAAAATCCACTAGGGAATGGCGAAGAGAAACTGGTCCCTTGTTAGGAAGATGGAAGGAAAGTGACCTAGGAGGTCAATTGGCTGATCCTACTGGGAATATGCTAAATGAAGGAAGTGACCGATGTGGTCGGATATCTAGACCTCTATAAGGGGCTACTTCACCACTGAGGAGTGATGAATGAAAAGGGCGACCATTGTGGTCGGATGGCTGAACCTTTATGAAAGGCTCATGCATAACTGAGGAGTGATGAATGAAAAGGGCGACGATTGTGGTCGGATGGTTGGACCTTTATGAAAGGCTGCCTCACCACTGAGGAGTGATGAAGGGAAAAGGGTGACCAATATGGTCGGATGGATGGACCTTTATGAAAGGCTAACTACGTATCGCGGAGGAATCAAGCCTTGGTCGTAGTTCAAGTCTCAATAGATAGTTAAGAACATATCTAGGATCCTTGAGATTTTGACGATTAATGAAGGAGTCACCTTGTTTGACAATTAATGGAGGTTGTCACCTGATTGACAATTAATGGAGGTTGTCACTGATTGACAAATAATGGAGGTTGTCACCTGAATTGACAATTAATGGAGGTTGTCACCTGAAGAAACTAAAGCTTACGTCGCTATCGAGGAGATAGAGGTAGCTAAAGTTGGAGAAACTTGAGCGTACTTCACTATCTATGAGATAGAGGTAGCTAAAGTTTGGAGAACTTGAGCGTACTTCACTATCTATGAGATAGAGGTAGCTAAAGTTGGAAAACTAAAGCGTACTTCACTATCGAGGAGATAGAGGTAGCTATAGTTGGAAAAACTTGAGCGTACTTCACTATCTATGAGATAGAGGTAGCTTAAGTTTGGAGAAACTTGAGCGTACTTCACTATCTATGGGATAGAGGTAGCTAAAGTTTGGATAACTTGAGCGTACTTCACTATCTATGAGATAGAGGTAGCTAAAGTTTGGAGAAACTGAAGCGTACTTCACTATCTATGGGATAGAGGTAGCTTTAAGTTTGGAAAAACTTGACAATTCGGAGGATGTCACCTAGCGTTATTCCGTTATAACGAAAGTAACAGAGACGACTCGGGAGGAAAGTTTATTCTTCTTAGAGATAACGGATATCCTTTGGGAAACAACGTTACTCTGGTTAAGAGATAACGGGAATTGTATGCCTAAGTGGAAAGTCCAGGGGCATAAGTGTAAATTCAGCTCAGAGCGATTGGGGCCGCCCGGCGTGAGGTGGGGAAAAAGAAGCCGTCCGGCTGGAAATTTAATTTCACCAGATTATTTAAACTGAATTGGAACGGGCATTGGGCACCATTGCTGCCTGCTTGCTGCCGAGGAAGAGAGAGAGAGAGGAGAGAGAGAATTTTCAAAAATCCTTCAATTCCTTTGCTTCTATTGATCAAGATGGATGCGGGAGGAAACATGGTGCCTAGGCAAGCACGAAGAACCTTATCCGAAGCCGCGAGGAGGAGGAGGGGGGAGCTCGTTCGAACGGAGCAGAAGTATGACTTCAACACGCCTCCGTCTGAGCTTTATCCCAATAGGGGAGAGCACAAATCTACGAAACCTCAATCCATTGGGGTAAGCATTCTTGATTTGCTTGATTTTATCAATTTTGATTGAAATTTCGATTGATTTAGGGCTTGACCCAATTTTTAGGAATTCTTCGAATTTTCCTATGATTTTTTGTTGATGATTTTGGAATTTTGATGATTAACCTATGAGGCTAAGGAGATAAATGAACATGCATGCGCAATTTATTTGAAAAATAATGAGAATGACTCATTTTTTGAAAATGAAGTAAGAAAAATAATGTCTAAAATGTGACGGAGCCTTTGCATGTGCTAGAACTAGGTCAATTCTTGATCATGGATGAGAAAACGAGATTTTGGACGATGAAAAGGATTCATGCATGCCATTTTGAAAAAAATCAATGCTTATGTGCAAAGAACTTTGAAAATTTGAATTTTGTGCTTCAGAGAGCAATGTGCTCAGGATGACGTGCTTCAAATGATGAGGGACACGTTTTCTAGGCAAAGGATGCTAGAAATCTTTTATAAATGTTTTTCTTTGAAAATATGTGCACTTTTGAATATATGCATGCTTTTGAAATGAGATGAAGGACTGACACATTTTTGTTGTGTTTTCCTACAGGAGAATAAGTCGAGAGGACCTTCTGAGGTTGCTGTGAAGTTGTGGGACAGGATGCCCAACTTTGAGAAAGATGGGGTGAACACCAAGCAGATGGTAATGGCTACCAGCCTTGATTTGTTCATTAATGCTATTGGTAGAGGTATCCATGTGACCTCTAAGAGCAAGGGGCTAGTCCAGGCCCTCTCAGAGTTTTGGTGGGACACCACTCACAACTTTCATCTCAGCTGGGGAGAGATCACGGTGACGCCAGCCGACTTTACTGCTATTACAGGCTTGCAGTTCACTGGGAGGCCTGTGACCTGGAGAGATCACATTACTGTGGCTGAGTTTAGATCTTTGGTTGGATTTGACCTCCGTCCTAAGGGGCTTGGGATGGAGATGAGGAATGTTGAGGTGGCGGTCCTGGAGTGTATGCAGGGGTTTGCCGCCAACGAGGTGACTGCCCACCAGCTCGCGAGAGCTTTTCTGTGGTTGATGTTGTCAGTCACTATCTTTGCCAACTCTGGGACACTAGCTATGCTGTGCCTGCTTGACTCTTTGGAGAATCTGGATGAGGTTGGGGCGGTCTCTTGGGGTGAGGCCGGATTGGCGGAGCTTTATTTCTCTCTGGATATGTACAGCCGAAACAAGGCTGCTTCTATGGACTGCTTCTCTTTTGCGCTTGAGGTAGTCTCACTTTCTTTTCTCTCTTTTAATTTTTTGTCTTGAGATTTTTATGAGAGAAATTGACCCGTTGTCTTGAACATGCAGGTCTGGTTTTGTGAGGTGATCGGGTTCTTTCCTTGGAACCAACAGAGTGATCCGGAGATCTTCCCGGCCATGATTCGCTGGAGGGGAGAGGCTAGAGATAAGTTCACCGGGAAGACCCGGATCACTTTTGACTACAAGATGGTGAGACCAGTCATCAATGGGGATGGACACGAGGGAGTGGACTTCTATCCTTGGGGGAGGTACCCGGAGGTTCTGCTAGGGGATGCCTTGGAGGCGACTAGGCAGAGGAGGTGGTTGACAGGGCTGACTTGTGATGTCATTTACTTGGGGGACCGCTTCTCTAGGCAGCATGGCCATGTCCCTCCCTTGGATGCCATCACTCCTCACGATCCTCCACCGCGTATGCTGCAGCCCAGGGACTGGTCAGAGAATGAGATAGTGAGGTATCAGACTGGCATGGTGGCCGAGGAGTATTTTGACTTGGCTACCCCGTATGCCACCTTCGTGGAGCAGCGGTTGAGGACGCCGCAGAAGCTAGTGAAGCTGGCCGTCACTCAGGGGTACGGGGAAGCTGAGCCGACTGACCCGCCTATGCCTCCTGCTCATCTCTCCTACGTGGTCAGCGGGGTATCGAGGAGGTTCATGATACCTGTTCCTGACACGAGGGAGCCCCGGTATACTTTGCCGCCTGACAGCACTGTAAGTATCTCTAGGGTCTTTTCCCTTTTCTGATTTCTTTGCTTTCTGCAATTTTGAGATTTTCCTGAGATTTTCTGAGTTTTTCTTCTCTTTTCTCTCAGGTTCCTGCTCGTGCCTATGATGGTTTGGTACGGCAGAACAGGGGTTGGAAGGATGTGTGCAGGTCCCTTCTGAGGAAGTTGGCTTGCGCTTCCAGGGCTGGGCCAATTGTGCAGGAGCCCGTGCGCAAAAGAAGGAATGTTGGGAGCACAGCCTCTACCTCATCGGCCTCAGAGTATCAAAACTCCTCTACCAGCGCTATGCCTGGGGGACAGGGGCCCAACACAAGCATTCTGGAGCAGCTGGCGGAGTACGAGCACGTGAACGTCAATATTTCTGACGTGAGTGATTGTGAAGACTTGATGAAGGATCCTAGCTTCTATGAGCTAAGCAGCGACGATGAGGAGTCGGAGGCTTAGGATTCTTTAGGGTTGATCTAGGAGGAAGGAAACAAACAATGAACAATTTTATGCACATTTTGTTTATTTTTCATTTTATTTGGACGCCAAGGAGGCGAAGACAATTTATTGGTATTTTATTTGCTTTTCTGATTTATGCTTTATGAATTTGCATATTATATGAGCCTCGGGGTAGCTTTTTTACTTGGAAAAGGGGCTGAAACTGGGTCAAAATGATTTGTGATGGTATATAATTGTATGAATGGTGTTTGGACATGTTTATATGCAGGTTTCATTGAGAAAGTGGGGTGAGATCTCCACTTGGGCAGCAGCAAGAGCTGCTGCAGATTTTTTTTTCTGCAGCAAGCAAAAGAAGCCGTCCGGCCAGGTCCTGGGGCAAATGAAGCCGTGCGGCCAGAAGTCTTGTCTAAACTGGTTTTTTTCCAAATAAAATCAAGGCTTTGTCTTTTCATTTCATTTTCACCCTAGACTTGTCCCAAGTGATCCCAGAGCACACTTTTGACCAAAATTCATTAACTTTGACCGCTTGCCATGGAGAAACCAATCAGATTGCAAAAGGGGAAGAGAGACCGTTTTCTGTCCGATCATCAATCTTGGATTAGGAACAACTTTCAATCTAACAAGGGGTTGTTCGATACCACCTTCAAGATCAAATCTTTATGGCATTTGAAGGATCTCCCGCCCGATTGGGACCTTTTGAGAGCCGCAGCGAGGTTTTGGGACGTCCGGAGACATGTTTACTGCTTCTCTTACAATGAACTCGTCCCAACCTTTGAAGACTTCTGGGAATTGATTAGGGTTCCAGAGATTGAGGCCGTATCGATTCCTCTGACCGGAGACGTGTCGATGACGGTAAAATTGGCATCTTTTTTGCAAATTTCACTGGGAGAGGCCGAGGGGATGATGGTAGCCCCTGATAGGATTGACCTCTCTGATATCCCAAGCAAGTTTGGGTCTTCGGATATGGCTACGACCCCGGTGGCCATTGATGCCTTTATTCTTTGCGTGTTCTCGTTTCTGTTCACTGCTAAATCCGTAGGGGTCTGTCATGGTGGACTTTTGGACATGGTTAGGGATTGCAGGGCTGGGAAGGATATTATCCCACTGGTTCTGGGTGAGACTCTGCATGGTATTGATAGAATGACTAGGGGGGACCATTTCATGAGGTCTGGGAGCCCGGCGGTGCTGACTCTATGGTTGCAGGAGAGGCTTGGGGCTTTGTCGGGGGCTTTGCCTTCTCAGTGCCCTTGGGTGATCTCTCAGAGGGGTGCACCTAGGCAGCAGGATCAGGGTGACTGGGAGCTGATGATGGCTCGGCTATCTACCTCTGACATTCACTGGTGGGTGCCTCACTGGAGGTTGCAGACCCGGAGGACGTTCCAGGAGTCCTATATAGTGAGGGTTCCAGGGTTTTCTTGGTCATCCTTTTACATACCCTGCTTAGTATCCAGGCAATTTGGGACATTGCAGGAGCCATTAGACGATTGGGAGGACATCCGTACCATAGAGGTGGTGCCTTTTGACATGAGGGATCCAGCCAATTTCTCATTTTTCTCTAGGGCTTGGACATACGCTGCTTTCCCACCCAGGGCCATTCTCAAGAGCAGAAAGAGTACCATCTTGACCACGGCCTACTTGGACTGGTATGAGAGGGAGATGGGAGCAACTCAGGTCATTTTGGGAGAGAGACGTCAGGCTTTATTGGGGTTGACTGTGACTCAAGCAGGATTTTGAGGGAGACTGAGGCCAAGGCGAGCTGCCATAACCAGTCAGGTGGCCTTATCAGGGATATGGAGGCTCGATATGAGAGGCTTTCAGAAGTTGCTCCCCTGACTGAGGCTCAAAGGGAGGAGATACGTGCTCGTGCCAGGGTCGAGAAGGCACTTATTGACACGGGTTTAATGGAGGCTCCAGTGAGGATACCTGAGATTCGGAAGAGGGAGACTGACATTATTGAGAAGAAGAGGAAGAATACTCGACGGGGTCGACGTAAAGGGAAGAAGAACAAGGAAGACTCAGTGAATGACAACTGATAGATCTTTTCCTAGGATTTCCTTATTTCCATTTGCAAACACAATAGTTTATTAGGCCTTTTATTGTATTTTAGATCTTTGTAGCAGGTTAGCAGAGTCAAGAGTAGACCGTGCTTGAACTCATCAAGGAGTTTTTAACTTGTAATTAACAAAGATATTATCTTAGTGATAGGTTGATTTTTAGCTTTGGTAATTCCTTGATTTTCTTGACATTTTATAGCAATTTTGGTCTATGTTGTGTTTATTTGAGTTAAAATTGCTATACTTTGTATTGGCGAGGAAAGAATGTAATAGGGATTTTATTGTTAGCATTTGTATGTAATTTGGGACAGTGGTATTTTGGAGAGGCGAATTAGAAGGTCAATATTCAAGTCAAGTCAGGTCAACTGCATACAAGGAGGGCAAAGTGCAACAATGTGGAAACTTCAGTGACCAAAATGAAAGTATTAAAAGCTGGGTGACCAAAGTAGAAATCAAGAAATTGTATTTAAAAATTGTTGATGCTGTGTGCACGTGAACTTGGGAATTCAAATTTTGGCCGGCGCATGAACCGAGGGCAACAGTTTGACCGAGGACATAATGGTTGAACTGGAGGAGTTTTATTATTTTTATTATCAATATTCCTTTTTTTTTATTATTATTCCTTATTAGATTAGGTTTTTTTTTTTTTTAAGAGGAAGTATAAAAACTTCTCTTATTTTCAGTTTTAGGGTTCCTTCTTTTTATGTTATTTTTACCTAGAGAAAAGCTTAGAACATCCATGGAAGCTTAAGCTCTTTGGCTTTGGATTTGATTTTCTAAACCCCTAGTTATCAATTTGAGGTATTTTATTTTCTATTTGTTTATCTCTATTCATAATTTTACTCGTGTTGAGTTTGGATTTATAATTAGGGTTTGTGAACTTGATCAATTCATTTATTCTGTTTATGAATCTTTGCTAGAATTCTCTATTACTGTGCCAGTGTAGGAATTCATAAGTAGCATCTTTTCGATTTATGCATGTGCCATGGTAAATTGTTAAGTGGGTAAAATTAGACGATTATCTATATGAAATAATTGTAGAAAGCGTTCTTGATCTTAGTTTCTTAAATCGTTCATCAATTAATTCTGCGATCTAGACGTGCCGATTAGATTAATTTATTAATTAGGGTTTCTAGTGAGTGTGCCACTGCTAGTAACTAATCTGAAAGAAGAAACAGAGATTGAAATATATCTCGTGATCAGGTGAATAGGGTGACATTGAAAAAAGATATCAATGATAATTGCATAATTAGGTGGGGACGGAATCAAATCTGAAGTGTTTCGAAATCATTGTTTTTACTCTTAGTTAGTTTAATTTCTGTTCTTAGGAAGTAATTCAAAAACAAACAAACCCCCCATTTGTCCGTGACTAGTTCGTAATCAATACTGTTCCCTGAGATCGATCCTGGACTTTCACTATCTACATTTTTAGGAGTCCTTGTAGTAATTTTGTAGGTGTGCGACTAAGCCTACCAAATTTTGGCGCCGTTGCCGGGGAACGGTGTAATTGTTTACGATCTTATTCTGTTCTTAATCTATTTCTTTTTCTATTTATTTATTTTTATTTTAGTATTTGTGTTATCTGCTAAGTGTTGTACCCTGCTCTCCCTGTGGTGTGTAACCGTGCATGGTACACACCCGTTCTACTAATAATTTACTTGTGCCTCTTGATTCAGAAATAGAACGTTCTTTCAGGAAAGGGCGACAACAAAGCAGGAGAATCAAGGACATATTATTTGCTGAAAGGATGCAGGGCGGAGATAATAATGGTGGTGGTGGTGGTGAACAAGCAGTTCCACCACAGACATTGAGGCAACGGACTGCCCCGAATTGGAATGAGCAACCGCATGCCGTCCAATTCCCCACTTTACCTGCAGGGGTGACATTTGAGGTGAAGCCGGGGCTACTCAATCAGCTACCGCACTTCACAGGGATGCCCGGAGAGGATCCCAATCAGCACATATCTCAGTTTGTGCAAATCTGTCAGAGTATGAGGCCGCCATCGCTTCCGATAGAGCATCTGTTATTGAGGGCGTTTTCTTTCACACTGAAAGATAACGCGAATGATTGGTACTACCACTTGCCCCCCAACAGTATCACGACATGGCAGCAGATGAAAGAAGTATTCTTGGAAGAGTTCTTCCCTCAGGACCAAATTAATGTAATGAAGAGGGACATCAGAAATATGGAGCAAAAGGCAGATGAGACTCTATACGATTACTACAATCGCTTCCACAAGCTTTGTAGGAGTTGTCCATATCATGGGTTTATGGAGGATCAGCTGATTGTCTATTTTCATGGAGGGTTGACCATTCAGGATAAGAGTTTAGTGGATTCATGTTGTGGGGGAAGTGTTTTGAATAAGACCACTGATGAAGCTAAAAATTTGATTGAGGAGCTAGCCAAGAGCACGAGGACCCATGGAAAGAGGTCAACTCTGAGACAGGTTAGTGCAGCGGGTTCTAGCAGTGGGTTAACCAGTAAGCTCGAGACAGATATGGAGGATCTTAAGGGTATGGTAAAGCAGTTGGTTCTGGGTCAGACACCGAAGCTGTGTGGGATTTGCTATGACATTACGCACCCTACAGATTCGTGCCCTTCGTTGCAGACAGGTGAGATGGAGGATGTCAATGCAGTTGGTTTTGTGCAGCAGGGACAGAGACCGATGGGTAACACTTATAACCCCAACTGGAGAAATCATCCTAATTTCAGATGGGGTACAGGTCAGCAGCAGAATCAGCCGGGTGGTCAGGGACAACAGTTTGGTAATCAGCAGGGTTACCAGCAGCAGCAGTATCAGGGTTATAGACCACCATTTGGACAGCAGCAGCAGCCACAGCAGCAGCCGCAGCAGCAGCAACCGCAACAGCAGGGACAGTCTACAGAAGATATGTTCCGTACACTGGCTCAGAGTATGAGCACATTATCCAGCGGTCTGCAGCAGTATCAGCAGAGGACCGATACGAGTATCAGCAATCTGCAGCAGTATCAGCAGAGGACTGATACGAGTCTTAGTGGTCTGGAGAGACAGATGGGGCAGATAGCAGATGCTGTGGGTAGATTGGAGGCTCAGAATTCGGGAAAGCTGCCTTCACAGACTGAACCGAATCCCAAGCAGAATGCATGTGCAATCACTCTTCGAAGTGGTAAGGAGCTGCAGGACAGGGTTGTAGCAGAAGAACCGGAGATTGAGGTTGAGATTTCAGAGCCAGTACAGAAGGCACCAGAGCAGATAAAAGTTGCACCAGAGGTTAAGGCTCCTGTTTATGAGCCTGAGGTTCCATTCCCCGAGGCCTTGAAAGAGCATCGAAAGCCAGAGCCTGACAAGGCGATTTATGATACTTTCAAGAGGTTAGAGGTTAACATTCCCTTCTTGGATCTTCTTCGAGCGTCGAGGTACGCGAAGTTCTTGAAGGAGTTGTGTACTCTGAAGAGAAATCAGAAGGAGAGGAGTATGAAAAAGGGTAAGGTTAGTGAGCACGTGTCTGCAGTGTATCAGCGGAAATTGCCTAAGAAGTGCAGTGACCTAGGGATGTTCGTGATTCCAGTTACTTTGGGGGATGCTTCTGAGTACAAGGCGATGTTAGACTTGGGGGCGTCAATCAATGTCATGCCCTATTCGATGTTTGAAACTCTTAAGTTGGGACCACTGCAGGATACTAAAGTTGTGATACAGCTAGCGGATAGGTCGAATGCCTACCCGAAGGGATTGGTAGAAGATGTGTTGGTTAGAGTGGGGAAGATGATATTTCCCGCAGATTTCTATGTGCTAGAGATGGAGTCGGATCCCAAGGCTCCCATACTGTTGGGGAGGCGTTTTATGTCAACTGCAAGGATAAAACTTGATGTGGCGAATGGTTCCTTGACAATGGAATTTGATGGCCAAGTGATGGAGTTCAATATCTTTGACTCTATGAGATACCCTAAGGATACGGAGTCACTGTGCTTAATTGATGTGATCGAGCCATTGGTAGAGGAGGTGTTTGAGGTGTCCAGTGGAGATGATGATCTCAAGACTGCATTAGAGAATGCGTTGGGGTATGCTAGTTTGGAGTTTGACATCTCAGATTCGATGAAGGAAGCAGTTATGGGTCTTACAGAGAGTGCTATGTTTGCTACAGAACCGGGTCGTGGTTATATGAAGTTAGAGGTTCCGGTTGAGAGGCTTGTTCCATCTATAGAGAAGGCACCGGATCTTGAGTTGAAGGTTCTCCCAGAGCACCTTAAGTATGTTTATTTAGGTGAGGGAGAGACGCTTCCGGTGGTGATTTCTAGCAGTTTGACTGAGGATCAAGAGAAGAGGTTGATTGAGGTGGTTCGGGAGCGGAAATCCGTGATTGGTTGGACTATTGCTGATCTCAAGGGCATTAGTCCATCTTTGTGTATGCACCGGATCAACCTAGAGGAGGGTGCGAAGCCAGTGAGACAACCGCAGCGGAGACTTAACCCGCCAATGATGGAGGCGGTAAAGAAAGAGGTTCTGAAGCTACTACAGATGGGGATCATTTATCCCATCTCCGACAGTAAGTGGGTGAGCCCCACGCAGTGTGTCCCCAAGAGGGGAGGGATCACAGTCTCCCGTAATCAGAAGGGAGAGATGGTTCCAACCCGGGAGCAAACGGGGATCCGTGTATGCATTGACCTCCGACACTTAAATGAGGTAACTCTTAAAGACCACTTCCCCCTCCCCTTTATTGATCAGATGTTGGAAAGGTTAGCCGAACGGGCGTATTTTTGTTTTCTTGATGGTTTTTCCGGGTATTTTCAAATACCTATAGCCCCGAAAGACCAAGAGAAAACTACATTTACTTGCCCTTTCGGCACTTTTGCATATCGGAGAATGCCATTTGGATTGTGTAATGCACCTGGAACTTTTCAACGGTGCATGATGAGTATATTCTCCGATTTTGTGGAAAGATTTATGGAAGTTTTCATGGATGACTTCACTTTCCATGGAGACTCGTTTGATGAATGCCTTGCTCATTTAGGACTAGTGTTGGATAGATGCATTGAAACTAATTTGGTCCTAAATTTTGAAAAATGTCATTTTATGGTCGAGCAAGGCATAGTGTTAGGTCATGTTGTGTCAAAAAGGGGTATTGAAGTTGACAAAGCTAAGATTGATGTCATTTCTTCACTTCCTTACCCTACCAACGTGCGTGAAGTCCGTTCTTTTCTTGGTCATGCCGGGTTTTACCGGAGGTTTATAAAGGACTTTTCAAAGATTGCTTCACCTCTATGCACCCTGTTGCAAAAAGAGGTTGATTTTAATTTTGATGATAATTGCATGCAATCTTTCAATGAGTTGAAGTCTAGGTTGACAACCACCCCCATTATTCAAGCACCCGATTGGTCTCGTCCCTTTGAGATCATGTGTGATGCTAGTGATTATGCCGTGGGGGTGGTTTTGGGTCAAAAAGTGGAGCGTGCCTCGCATGTGATTTATTATGCGGCTATGACCTTAAATGGGGCACAAAGAAATTACTCCACCACAGAAAAAGAGATGTTGGCGGTAGTCTTTGCATTAGAAAAATTTAGGTCCTACTTGTTGGGCACTAAAATCATTGTGTACACCGACCACGCTGCTCTTAAATACTTGATGTCTAAAAAAGAGGCTAAACCGAGACTCATTCGGTGGATTCTATTATTGAGTGAGTTTGATATAGAGGTGAAGGACAAAAAGGGGGCTGAAAATTTAGTTGCCGATCATTTGAGTCGCCTTGTTATGGAGGAGGACAAGCCTTATAAACAAGCCCCAATTCGGGGTGAGTTTCCTGATGAGGTTCTTTGGGCAGTTAATTCAATGGCTCCTTGGTATGCGGACTTGGTCAATTTTCTGGTTTCTAGTTAGAGAAAGAATCCATCGCTCATTTCTCTTAATAGATTCCCTCCGGGGATGTCAAAATCTAAAAGAGACAAAGTCCCTAGTGATGCCAAATATTATGTGTGGGATGAGCCCAACTTGTGGAGGCATTGTGCCGACCAAGTCATTCGGAGGTGTATTCCCGATAGTGAGGTGTCTTCTGTTCTTAAATTCTGTCATGAGCATGCGTGTGGTGGTCATTTTGGTGTGAAAAAGATAGCTAGAAAAGTTTTGGAGTGTGGCTTCTTTTGGCCAACTTTGTTCCGGGATGCGGCCACTTTTTGTCAGTCATGTGATAGGTGCCAAAGGGTTATTAATATTGGGCACCGTAATGAAATGCCACAAACCCTCATTGTGAATTGTGAAATCTTTGATGTTTGGGGGATAGACTTTATGGGTCCGTTCCCTAATTCTTGTGGGTTTGTGTACATTTTACTTGCAGTTGACTATGTGTCCAAATGGGTGGAAGCCATCCCTACCCGTACTGATGATTCAAAAGTGGTTGTCAACTTCCTTAGGAGCAACATTTTGTGTCGGTTTGGGATGCCGAGGGCCATTATAAGTGATAGGGGGACACATTTTTGCAATAAGGCAGTCGAGGCGTTAGTCAAGAAATATCACATCACCCATAAGGTGTCGACTGCTTATCACCCCCAAACAAATGGCCAAGCCGAGGTGTCCAATAGAGAGATAAAATCCATCCTTGAAAAAACTGTGAACCCGAATAGAAAGGATTGGAGTCAAAGGCTTGATGATGTGTTGTGGGCTTACCGGACTGCTTACAAGACACCAATTGGTATGTCACCATATCGGTTGGTGTTTGGTAAACCTTGCCATTTGCCGGTTGAGCTTGAACACAAAGCCTATTGGGCGATCAAAAAGTTCAACTTGAACTTGGAGGGTTCCGGTGAGGAGCGAAAATTGCATTTGAGTGAATTGGATGAGATTAGGAGGGATGCATATGAGAATAACCTCCTTTATAAGGAGCGAGCGAAGATTTGGCACGATAAAATGATAATTAGAAAGGGCTTTAAGGTGGGTCAAAAGGTCCTACTTTTCAATTCCCGTCTTCGTTTGTTTCCGGGCAAGTTGAGGTCCCGGTGGACCGGTCCTTATGTGGTAAGGGAGGTGTCCCCGCTTGGTACAGTGGTAATCTCAAGTCCTAATGAGGACAAAGGATTCAAGGTGAATGGTCAACGGTTAAAACCGTATTTTGAAAACGAAGTGGTGAATACCGCGAGTTTGGAGGAAATTGATCTCCAAGACCCGGTATATGTTTGATAAACTGTGGGACTTTAAAAGTTGATGCCAGCCGGGGGCTTACCCGGCATTTGGTCTAGCTAAAGACGTTAAAGAAGGGCGGCTTACCGGGAGGCAACCCGAGATTTTCATTTTTCGTTCTTAGTTTACATTTTTATTTTGTTTAGAATTGGTGCTGCTAAAGGTATTTTGTTTGTGGTGTTGTGCAGGGAAAATCACGAAAGAGGGGAGTAAAAATGCCTGGGCCTGTACTGCTTTAAAAAAAAAAAAAATAATAAATAAATAAATA
The DNA here is from genome assembly GCA_022495995.1 of Adenophora triphylla var. japonica. NCBI lineage: Eukaryota > Viridiplantae > Streptophyta > Magnoliopsida > Asterales > Campanulaceae > Adenophora > Adenophora triphylla. The sequence continues at coordinate 115,441 of JAFEMH010003263.1, read as the reverse complement.
AATAAATAAATAAAATTCCAGGCGGCTTTGGGGGCCAAAAATGTTCCAATGTGAGGCGTCCGCCCCATGACTTCCATGCGGCCGCACTACACTGCCCAATGCCATGGCCGTTGAAGCTGTTCTTCAGGCGCCCGCTATATACTCCTTGAGGCGGCCACCTCAATTTTCCAAATACAAGGCCAAGAATCTGCTCCCGATGCGGCCGCCTCGTGGCTACCTTTGCGCCCGCCTCAAGATGCCTTTGCCTAGGCCGAGCTCCTGTGCGTGATGCAGCCGCCCCACGTTGATCCATGCGGCCGCCTCAGTTATTCAAGGCCATGCACCAAGCTTCGGCGTTAGAGGCGCACGCCTCACCCCTCTGCATGCGGCCGCCTCGCGAACCCGTCCGTGGATGATCCGGCCCTATGAAGATGTAAACGGGTCGAATGGATTTTAAATGGGTCATGATATTAATACAATTTGGGTCCAACTCCTCATTAACAAAACCTCAATTACCCGTGTCTCTCTTCTCTCTCTCTACCCTCTCAAAATCCGGCCACCCCCCTATTCAATCCGGCGAACTCCCCTCTTTCCACCTCAAATCTCGACACCATTCCTCCAATAACCATCATACCCTCACCCTAAACCTTCGTATTAACCGACCCTTGGTCAATTCCGGGCAGTTTTCTTCTCCAACCCTTGAGAAATCCGGCGGCTGTTTGGATTTTCCGGCCAAAAGTTTGAAGATTTCGGCAAGCACCTTGAGTTTTCCGGCGAAGGCTGATTTGTACGGTGGGTTTTCTCCAGAAATTTTTGAAAGGTCCGAACTTCTTCTCTTCTCTATTTGGATTGCAATTTTGTTTGGGTTGAGTAGTTGGCGTTTATTTGTTGATTGGTGATTGTTTTGAGTTGATTATGGGTAAAACTAAAGAGCCATCGAAAAAGGGAGGTAAGAAAAAGCAAAGGGTTGATGAGAGTTTATCTAGTGTTCCTCCCCCGCCCCTCGGAACCCGTCTCCGTTGTGAGGACCCCCACGATTCCTCGAGGTTCAATTACTACATGTCCCAAAGTTACTTTTACTTCCATACTGATAGAGCCATAATTGCGGAGAGGCAATTTAACATTTTATCATTCGGGCTTACATCTAAGTTTGGGACTCGAAAGTGGCAACAGTTTTGTGATGAGCCTATGGGGGAGGGTAATAGTTTGATTGTGAAGGAATTTTACTCAAATATGAATAAAATCCCCATGGACTGTGAGCATTCTTTTGTGAGGGGGAAGACAATTACATTCAGGAGTGAGGATATTAATAAATTCTATGGGCTCCCCAGAGTGAAACGGGAGGAATGTGAGTATTTTAAAGCAACAAATGGGGATTGGAGGATATATTTTGCGGATGTGGCGAGGACGTTGGAGGGTAATCGACTCCAATGGACCTACAACCCGGATGGTTCGCCCAAGTTTGTGATTGAGACGCAGTTTAATCTAGTGGCAAAGGGGGTGAATAAATTGGTATGCTATAGGATCCTCCCGACAGCGCAGCATGTGAAAGTTCCGTGGAAGCATGCATTATTGATTCATTTGATTATCAACGAAGGACAGATTTCTTTGGGCCACATCATTTCAGATAATATGCAAGCTGTGGGAGAGAATAAACGGAATGGATTTCCGTACCCATCATTGATTGTCGGGTTGGTAAAAGCTGCGGGGGTGCAGTGGAATTTTGGGGGTGACAAGGTGAAGATAATTAGGCCCATTTCTCGAGACTCTCTGGAAAGCAATAAGAGGGAGGTTAGAGGAATGAACGTTAGAATTGTTGAAGAGCAGGTGGAGGAAGAAGCAGAATATGTTGAGGAGGACGACGACGATGATGATGATGATTATATGGAGGAGACTGAGGGCATTGGTTCTGGGGCTGCGAGTCTTGGTGATAGTGGCATGGATCGTTTGATGGCCCGTATGGATATGCAGTTTGCCATTACTATGGATCGTCAGGATCAGCTTCATGATTATATGGTGCGCATGGCACCACAATATGACGATGGGCGGTGGCAGAGGTGGCCATTTCCAGAGAGCAGCTCCAGTCAGCATGGTCCGTGGGACTATCATTTCAGGCCGCCACAGTAGTGCCTAGAGGTATCCCTACCCCTGTCTTATTTATTTTATACTTTTGTGATGCATATGGGACTATGCATGATTTAGTGAGGGGGTGGGGTGCATGTTTGTTGTTGTATACGTCTATTTTGTTTTCGTCTAAAAAAAAATGAAAAAAATGAGAGGCCAAGTGAAAACCCGAGAGGGCACTTAGACAAAAGGAGAGAGTGTGCTTAAAAAAATGAAAAAAATGAGAAGCTAAGTGAAAACCCGAGAGGGCGCTTAGGCAAAAGGTGAGGAGTTAAAATTTGTGACATCATGTATATCACCGGTATTGGAGTAATAAGGGTGGTTTGGAGTCTCGGGTTAGGATGTTCATATTTGATGTAGGAGGCTCGGTTAGAGGCGTTAGGGTAGAAAATCCTCGTAATTCTTCTTGGTGATATAAGGGGTGTTGGTGTTTTGCACGAGGTAAGTCTTTGCTTGGGCATTGACTTCATTTTCGAGGGAGATTGCAGTGCGAGATAAGCGTGGGGGAAAATTAGGACATCTTTAGTTCCCCTTGGCTTTTTGATGTGTGGGCCTTAGCTTGGATGTCCCGTTTTTGCATATTTGGAGTTGGGGTCGAGCTAAGGCCATTGGTACCATTGTATTTTTGGAGTGATAAGGAGCGGAGTTCCATTCTCCGAGTACGTTGATTGAGTCGTTTGATTGTGTTGACTTTTGTTGTGGTTGGTTTAGAGGAGTTAGGGAAATCATTTTCCCTCGCACATCTGTTTTAGACCTGGAGTTAGCGAGGAATTATAAATTTACTCAGGGACGAGTAAAAGGTCTAAGCGTGGGGGAATTTGATAGGTTGATTTTTAGCTTTGGTAATTCCTCGATTTTCTTGACATTTTATAGCAATTTTGGTCTATGTTGTGTTTATTTGAGTTAAAATTGCTATACTTTGTATTCGCGAGGAAAGAATGTTATAGGGATTTTATTGTTAGCATTTGTATGTAATTTGGGACAGTGGTATTTTGGAGAGGCGAATTAGAAGGTCAATATTCAAGTCAAGTCAGGTCAACTGCATACAAGGAGGGCAAAGTGCAACAATGTGGAAACTTCAGTGACCAAAATGAAAGTATTAAAAGCTGGGTGACCAAAGTAGAAATCAAGAAATTGTATTTAAAAATTGTTGATGCTGTGTGCACGTGAACTTGGGAATTCAAATTTTGGCCGGCGCATGAACCGAGGGCAACAGTTTGACCGAGGACATAATGGTTGAACTGGAGGAGTTTTATTATTTTTATTATCAATATTCCTTTTTTTTATTATTATTCCTTATTAGATTAGGTTTTGTTTTTTTTAAGAGGAAGTATAAAAACTTCTCTTATTTTCAGTTTTAGGGTTCCTTCTTTTTATGTTATTTTTACCTAGAGAAAAGCTTAGAACATCCATGGAAGCTTAAGCTCTTTGGCTTTGGATTTGATTTTCTAAACCCCTAGTTATCAATTTGAGGTATTTTCTTTTCTATTTGTTTATCTCTATTCATAATTTTACTCGTGTTGAGTTTGGATTTATAATTAGGGTTTTTGAACTTGATCAATTCATTTATTCTGTTTATGAATCTTTGCTAGAATTCTCTATTACTGTGCCAGTGTAGGAATTCATAAGTAGCATCTTTTCGATTTATGCATGTGCCATGGTAAATTGTTAAGTGGGTAAAATTAGACGATTATCTATATGAAATAATTGTAGAAAGCGTTCTTGATCTTAGTTTCTTAAATCGTTCATCAATTAATTCTGCGATCTAGACTGTGCCAGTTAGATTAATTTATTAATTAGGGTTTCTAGTGAGTGTGCCACTGCTAGTAACTAATCTGAAAGAAGAAACAGAGATTGAAATATATCTCGTGATCAGGTGAATAGGGTGACATTGAAAAAAGATATCAATGATAATTGCATAATTAGGTGGGGACGGAATCAAATTTGAAGTGTTTCGAAATCATTGTTTTTACTCTTAGTTAGTTTAATTTCTGTTCTTAGGAAGTAATTCAAAAACAAACAAACCCCCCATTTGTCCGTGACTAGTTCGTAATCAATACTGTTCCCTGAGATCGATCCTGGACTTTCACTATCTACATTTTTAGGAGTCCTTGTAGTAATTTAGTAGGTGTGCGACTAAGCCTACCACTTAGAAATTTATAAGACACATTTCATGGAAACTTTATTGTCTTATTTATTGTTTAGACCGAACCATTTCTGGCTGCCTACGTTCCCCTTTTACAAGAAAGACTAAGGGGCTCAGGTCTTCGTAGTTCATTTTGGTGAACTATCGGGATTTTTGTTTTTTGTCTTTTTTTTTTTATATATGTGCAGCCCTTTCTTTTGCCTAGACCGCCCTTTTTTGGGGTTTCAGCCTAGCTGGGCATTACTCTTTTTGCACTAAATATTTTTTTTTATGTGCAACCCTGTCTTTTGCCTAGATCGCCCTTTTTTTGGGATTTTCAGCCTAGTTGGGTATTACTCTTTTTGCACTAGGTATATATTTTTTTCTCTCTTTTTTTTTCTTTTTTTTATTATTATTATATTTTTTTATTATTTTATTTTTATTTTTTTAGACATAGTACCTGCGGAGCTTATCACCGTTGACTGGGTGGACAAAAGGATTGCCGTCCAAGTCCGCAAGCTTCATTGCTCCTCCTGATAGTATCTTTTGCACCACATACGGGCCGATCCAAACGGGTTCCCACTTTCCCAGGGGGTTGTCTCTGGTGGGGGGCTTTACCTTCAGCACTAGGTCACCCTCTTTGATGTCCCTGGCCTTGACTTTTTTGTCGAATGCCCTGGCCATTCACCTCTGGTAGGCTCGGGTGTTCTCCATGGCTTTTAGTCTTCTCTCGTCAAGCAGGGCCAACTCATCGTGCCGGCTGCGTAGCCACTCTACTTCGTTGACACTGTTTTCCAAGCGGACCCTCAGTGATGGGATTTCCAACTCCACTGGCAACACTGCTTCCATCCCATAAGTTAGGGCGAAGGGAGTTTCTCCCGTGGCTGTTCTAGCAGATGTTCTGTAGCCCCAAAGTGCCAGATGCAGTTTCTCAGGCCAGTCACGACCACGGGTGGCCATTTTCAGGATAATCTGCTCGAGCGTCTTATTGGTAGCTTCTACAGCTCCATTGGTTTGAGGTCTGTACGGGGACGACTTCTGGCGAGTGATTCTGAATTCTTACAGCAATCTACCGTAGTCCCCTTCAAAGTGCGACCCGTTATCTGAAATGACCTCATTGGGCACCCCATATCTGCACCTAATATTTTCTTTGATGAACTGGGCCACCTTTCTAGAAGTGAGGACCCTGTAGGACTTGGCCTCTACCTACTTGGTGAAGTAGTCAACTGCCACTAACACAAATTCATGCCCATTGCTTCCTGCCGGGGCTATCTTCCCTATCACGTCAATACCCCAAGTTGCAAACAGCCAAGGAGTCATCATGCAGTACAGGTCATGAGGCAGAAGATGGTTGAGGTTGGCAAACCTTTGGCACTTGTCGCACACTCGGACATTCTGGACACAGTCTGTTTCCATGGAAATCCAGTAGTAGCCCATTTTGAGGATCACTTGCGTCAATGCTTTGGCATTCATATGAGGACCGCAGGGACCATTGGGGACTTCGGTCATTAATTCTCTTGCCCTTTCTTGGGTGACACATAGGAGGAGTGGTCCCTGGTACCGTTTCTTGTACAAGTCGCCCCTAGGATGACATAATGGGAGGCCAACCGTTTCAGGGCTTGCAGGCTCTTGGCTTTAATGCCTTCCCTTGGTCTACCTTCTTCATTTCTGAAAGCTAACTCTCCGTCTTTGAGGAACTGGTAAATTTGACTGTACCAGGGTTCCTTGACAGGCTGGGTCCCAAGTCTATTTCACAACAGAAAGCCGGGGCTTCTCTTCTACCCACTCTGAATGGTTTTATGGCCTTTCCCTCGGGGATCTCTACCAATGAGGCTAGAGTAGCTAAGGCATCTGCGAATCTGTTTTTATCCCTCGGCACGTAATGGAAAGTCACTTCCCTAAACTGCTCAGTCAACTCTCCCATATAGGCATGATACCTCTGAAGGTTAGGGTCCACACTCTTCCACTTGTTGGAAATCTGGTTGATGATCAGGGCTGAGTCTCCATAAACCTCGGGCTCCTTGACATTCCTTTCTAAGGCAGCCTCTAAACCAGCAATGCAAGCTTCATACTCGGCGACATTGTTCGTGGCAGGGAAGTTCAACTTGAGGGCTATTGGCGTGTGCTCATCTTTTCGATAGACCAGTAGCATTCCTATGCCATTTCCTCTTTTGTTAGCAGCTCCGTCAAAGAATAGCTGCCATCGGTTCTCAGGCTCAACTACGAAGATTCCCTCATCTGGGAATTGGAGTTCAGGCCCGCGGTCCTCATTACTAGGGAAGTTTGCCAGATGGTCTGACAATGCTTGACCCTTGATGGCCTTTCTCGTCACATAGTTGATGTCATACTCAGCTAAGAAGAACGACCACTTTGCTAAACGCATCGAGAGGGAAGGCTTGTCAAAGATATACTTGATGGGGTTCATTTTTGAGACCAAGTTCACAGAGTGGGCTTGCATGTAATGCTTCAGCTTATCGACTACCCAGACCAGTCCTGCACAAGTCTTTTCACATGCTGAGTAATTGAGTTCACTTCCCTGCAGCTTCCGGCTGACAAAGTAAATGGCATTTTCTACCCGAGAGTCCTTCTTCTCCTGAGCAAGCACAGCCCCAACTGCCGTATTAGTGACAGTGAGATAGAGCAGAAGAGGTTTCTGTCTATGAGGGGGACATAGCACTGGAGGATGCACGAGGTACGCCTTGATTTGGTCAAAGGCATCCTGGCATTCCTCGGTCCATTCTGTGTCTACATTCTTCTTTATGAGCTTGAAGATGGGCTCGCACATGGTAGCCAGCTGGTTGACAAAACGGCTGATGTACTGTAGTTTGCCCATAAAGCTTTTGACCTCTTTCTGGGTTTGAGGTGGCCTCATGTCCATAATGGCCTTGATCTTTCGGGGATCGACTTCAATACCTCGTTCCGTGACCATATACCCAAGCACTTTTCCCCTTGTCACTCCAAAGTTGCATTAGGCAGGGTTCAGTCTCATGGAATGCTGTCTCAACCTCTCAAAGAACTTTTGCAGGTCGACAAAGTGCTGTCCATCCTTATCTTTGGAATGGATTATCATGTCATCGACATAAACCTCAATCTCCTTGTGGATCATGTCGTGAAAGAGTGCAGTCGCTGCCCTCTGATACGTAGCCCCTGCCTTTTTAAGCCCAAATGGCATAAGAGTATAGCAGTACGTTCCCCACGGTGTGGTGAAGGCTGTCTTTTATTGGTCCTCCTCGGCCATCTTGATCTGGTTGTAGCCAGCAAAGCCATCAATGAAGGATTTGACTTCGTAGTTAGTAGTGGCGTCCACCAGAATGTCTATATTTGGCAAGGGATAATCGTCTTTGGGGTTGGCCTTGTTCAGATCCCGGAAATCTACACAGCAGCGCACCTTCCCATTGGCCTTAGTCACAGTCACGATGTTGGATAGCCATGTCGAATATTCGATGACCCTGATGAATCCTACCCGCAGTAGCTTCTCAATCTCTTCTTTGACCTGTAGAGACCACTCTGGCTTGATCTTTCTCAGTTTGTGCTTTACTGGCTTGGCATCTGGTGCTAGAGGGATTCTGTGCTCCACAATCAAACTGTCTAGCCCCGGCATATCCCTGCATGACCATGCAAACACGTCCATGTATTCTCTGAGCTGATTGATCAGTTTGTCCCATTCAAGCCCCTGGAAGAAGTTCCTAATCTGTGTCTCTTTAGGTTCCTCGACAGTACCCAAGTTAACACTTGTCAAAACCTCCTCGGAAGCTTGGGCCCGGTTTTCCTCTTTGTCTGTAACCTGCTTAAAGATTTCTTTAATGTATTTTTCCTTTAGTGTGTTTGCATCTTGTTCAAATGATTCATTATTAACTGTTGTTAAGTTTTTAGTTAATTTATCATTTGTTAAGTTGGCAATAAGGGGATACTCAGAAAGATCTGTCATTTCATTCAAAGCGAAAGGAAAGATGACATTGGCTACATATTCATAATCCTCAGGCGTGAGGCCTTCGGATGACTCGAAGGACTGGAATTCAAAGACTCCTGCCTCACATGACTCTTGACCCTAACGACTCTGGACCCTACACTACTTATTGTCTCGAAGTGTTTGACACGGGTTGGACCGGGATTTTACTCTTTCCTGCTGTTGCCCTGGGGAGTAGCAGTCTTGTCAGCGTTCTTCAGAAAGGTGGAAACTTCAAACTGATCGAAAACTTGTCGGAAATCATTAGTAGGCCGGTACCTTGGAAAGATGGTGCGGGGATCCAGAGAAGCCTGATGCAATTTCTCAGCGAGCTTGTCTGTGACAACCGGACTCATTGACTGAAGGGTCTGGCTCATCTTGTCAATACACAGCTGATAAGTCATCTTCTCTTTGCCAATCTTTGATATCACAACCTTATTTGTGTAGCCAACAGGGGGGTTGGCCTGGATGATGCTGATGAAATCTTCTTCGGGGGAGACTTTGATTCTCCCTTGGTTAACCATATATTCTATGGGAGTCTTATATTCTGCTTCTAAATCTGCCAGCTTTTCGTTGAACTTCACAATGGCAACAAACTCAGAGTTCTCTGCCTCAAGAGGATCAATGATGACGAGAGTGTTGGGCTGGACTTTGTGTTGGCTGACTGGTTCCTTGATGGGCTCCTTGGCGTAACTGACATAATAGTCGAATTTGCCAGAGGGCTCTTCTAGGGTTCCCACACTTTTGTCTCCTGCTTCATACCTTTCCTTCAATTGATGTTGCATGGACTTCCTCTTCTTCTTCTTTCTTGAGGGAGCATCCTCGTTAATCCAATCTTGATAAGCATCTTCCAAACAGCCATCACAATCACACACATCATACCAGATGTGGGGTCTGGGTTGAGCTGGGACGACCCCTCCGACTACTTGGTTATCACCATTGTTGATTACCACATTGGCCATTCTTGACACTGGGAAGTTGAGACTTGACAATTTTGACGGATTATCTGAGACCCTTGCACCGACATTGTGCTGACCTGGTGTTCTCACCCGATTCTTTCTCACTGCGGGAAAGGGATAGGCAAGGTTTAGACTCTGGGGTAGGTTTTTAGGCTGAAGGCTCAAGCAATATGCAAATTAAGAATCTTCTAGTTTACTTAAAATAGTGTCTTTTATTAATTTCTATTTGGTTGGAAAAGGGGTTTCCCTTCTTTTTCGCAACTACTCTAGATCCTGGATCAATGGGTTCCGTCACTACGTCTATAAGCCCCTCGTATTCAACCTGTATTTCGATCTCCCAGGGTGGACAGCCCCGGGCGAGGGTCCTATAGGGCACGCGGATCCCACCGACCGAGAGGGAAGAACGCTCCTAATGAGTCTAGCGAGTCATAGGAACTTTTAACGCGCGAGCGATGCGGATTATAGTCAAGGCAATGTCGGGAAAGTCTCGTCTTTCAGCCTTAACGGAATTTCGGCAGAGTTTCTCTTGCACGATTGACGTTTTGACTTTTTGGCATTGTCCAAGAAGATAATAGGTATGGGTCGGGCGGTAAAAGCCGGATGACACAGTGTCACATTGAACTCAGTTGCATACGTTGCGCGAGTCAAAGTCACATTCAATGCCGGGCCAAGATCTTACCAATTTTTCCTTGTCAGAATTTCGGCAGAGCTCCGCTTGCGCGAAAGATCTTTGGATTTTTGGCACGGACTCAGGCTCGACTCTTACGTATCCCGTGCGGGTCAAAGTCAAAGTCAATGCCGGAGTCAAGATTCTGCCAATTTTCCTTGGCGGAATTTCGGCAGAGTTTCGCTTGCGCGAAGGATCTCGACTCTTGACATGGACTAAGGTTTGACCTTTACGGGGGTATGCAACTGGGCTATATGACACGGACTAGACCAAAAACCAACCAAAAGTCACGGTTTTGAAATGAGTGACACGGACTGTGCATTGGTAGACACTGGCTGCCATGGGGAGTTTGGGATGATTCCGTGCGCGCCCGGGAGCATCGTAATACTGTCCGTGACTGCAACTGAACAACCACCCCGGGTTAAAGGGACGTGCGTGCAAAGTGTACAGGATATATAAGGTGTGCGTAGTGTGCGGCCTCCTAAAAACGTTCCTTTTTGAGTTAAAACAGAAATTTTCAGAAATGTGTTTTAAAGGAATGATTTTCGGGATGGGGGAAATGCAGCAAATAAGCACGTAAATTTTCTGGAAGCCTGGTCAGTCTTGGAACTGAATAGCCCCAAGATGCCAAGGCTACCAGATTAACCTCAAATTTTGTCCTGGTGGAATTGCCAATGAAGCCGCCAGGCTAGGATTCAAGGAGAATCAAGCCGTACGGCTGCATCAATCATCTTTCCAGGTTCCATTTCCTTTCATCTGCAGGTTGTTTCCCCGGCCTTTTTGAAACCTTTTCAGCTTCCAGCAAGCTTTCTGTTCAGCATTCAGAATATGCACAATTCCCAAGAACCAATAATGCATGAAATGCAATGCAAGGAAAAGAAGGCAATCATGAAAATTGGATCCGCGACGGAAGGCTAACCCACTCAAAAAAAGCTTTTCTTTTTTTTCGAAAAGAGATACCGGTACGTGGCTTTGTTAGACCATAATTTATCCCAGACTCGTGTTAGGAGGCAATAACGGGAAGCTTAATGATTTCCACCTATATACCGAGTATCATTTTTTGTTTTTGAAAATAAAAGCTTTTTCTAACTGGTGAGTCGCGTGAATGTGGTGCCCAAGATTGCGGCTTTTTCCCATTTTTTGAAATATTGTTTTATATGGTTGGAACTGCTTTCTCGTGTAAGGGGATCACCGCCTGACATCAGTTTGAAGACATTCAGTTTAAATTGAAAAACGGAGTCGCCACGCCATTTTGATTTCCTCAAAACTTTAAAATAAAGGATTTGGGTCAGGAGGTTAAGTTACCCCTTGGAAAGAACGGATTGTCGTTCACCCAAAGAGCCTTGCCGAAGCAAGTCTTCCAAGATCCGATTTTCATGCTTGCCTTTGTGTTTCGTGTGTGGGATGTGCTTTTTGAAAATAAGGAGGGAATGTCCCAAGTCGTCTTCCGGACGTATAAACCATTTGTTGGTTGTCGCTCAAGATTCCTTGGATTTATGTGTTAGGGATTATGATCCCGTTCTCATCTTGTGACTTGTGATCATCGCATTTTAACCTCGGGACCCTCGGGTCACTTGCGTGATCGAGAGAATGACTCTCTTTATGGTCAAAGATGAGGTTCTTTAGAAAAGGAAGGTCCTTAGCCCATCAATCCTACGCTTTAAGACGGTCGAGCTCGTATAGATGCTTCATACTCTTTCTTAAGCGATAATTGGAGATATAGGGTTCAAGGTTTTCCCTTTCTAAAGAAATATGGAACCTTTATGGAAGGAACGATGTAAAGATAGGATCTTTTACACCGGTCCGTTCCTAGGTTGCTAATGGGGGAATGGGGGAAATGTATGTAAAAATGACACTTTAATGAAAAGATGACATTTTTGGGTTGCAAATGATGCACTTAGTTTAAAGAAATGATCTTTATTGCAAATGATGCATAAAGATTTAATTTTTATGCAAATGATGCATTTTTGTTGAAGAAATTGGCATTCATTATGCAAATGATGCATAAAGATTGCATTTTGAAAAGCATATGGTGCTAGTTTATGATAAAGACATGGTCTTTAAAGCAAATGATGCTTGGAAAAGGGATTTTGGATGCAAATGATGCATTTTGATTGAAAAGATTTGATTTTTATATGCAAAGGATGCATAAAGATGACATTTTTATTTGAAAATGGGGGTTTTAGGTGCAAAGGATGCACCTTTATGAGAAAAGACTACATTTTTATGACAAATGATGTCTAATGCATGCAAAAGGGGAAGGGGGAATATGAAGATATGATCTTTAATCTACCAAGTCCCAAGCAATATAAAAGTAATGCAATGAGCAATTTATAAAGCAATTAGGATGCGAGGTTAGGGCGTGCGAGGTTACCAATGGCTTCCTTCTTCTTCGTCGGGTGGAGCTAGGAGGAGAGGTTGGTCTTGGATCTTCAAGGAGGAGGGAGGGAGCTTCTTGGCCTTATTCTTCACCTTCTTGGATCTTCCAACAGTGTTCTTCACGTCTTTGGAGTGTTTGTGGGTGATTTGTGTGTTGATTGTTGATTATGAATGGGTAGAGGAGGGCTCTATTTATAGGCAGTCTGGATAAGGCTAATGAAGTCGTGCGGCTAAGGACAGCAAGCTAATGCAGCCGTGCGGCATTATCCACAATGACTCAGCATTCTAGAACCATGCAAGGTGGCAAATTCTAGAACCTTCCCTCCTAATTAAGAAAAACGTGTTTCTTAATTAGGAAGGATTCCCTTCGGCCCTTATTTAATTAAAAACAGTTCCAGAATGTTTCCGGAACACTAGGAAGGTCTGGGGAATTATCGAAAAACTTACCGAAATTGCTGGGAAATTTAACCGGAAGGCATGAGCCAGATTTGGGTACTTACACCCAGTTCAATAAATTCATCGATTCTTTCATAGGCTTGCCTCCAACCGGATCATACAAGACATCTACCCCTTTGAGCTTTTTCGTTTTCAGAAACCCCCTCACGCTTTCAATAACACTTTCTTTGCTCAAGTCAACAACATGATCGACACCCATTGACTTCAAAAACTGCACCTTTTCGGCTCCTCTCGCAACGGCAATGACAATGGCCCCCACAGAATTTTCCGATTTGTACAGCTGCAAGACCATCGCCTCCGGCTGCACCCAAAACTAGCAATACTTGACCGGATTTCAAACCAGCTCTATGAATTTTGACAACATGTGATGTTCCATAGGCAACAGAAAGTGCACCAGCATCAACTAGATCACATCCTTTAGGCACTGAAAGCCTAAGTTAGTTCATACACTCTTGAGAGTCCACTAACCATTACAGCTAAATTCTTGAGTCTAAATTCTCAACATTAGATAATCCCTCACTATTTTTCACACTTGCTCGAGTTCGTCCCATTTCCAAAATTAACAGCAACAATTTTGTTTAAATAAAAGATTGAAGTGGCATATTGAATCTGAGAGAAAGACCGGTGGAGTGAGGGCACAGAAGCTTGGTGTAACAGTAGAGAAGGGTGTTTCAAAATTGGATTTGGACGGGAGGAGGGCTCTGGCCGTATTTGGGTTGGTTTTTGGCCGGAATTGAAAAGGAGGGATCGCAGAGGAGAAGGGGCGGCTGGTTTGGACAGGGGCATTTGGATTTTCGCTGGTTGGGAGAAAGGTTTTCAAATGGATTGGTGGAGGAGGGCCGGCGATGGGAAGGAGGTTTTGAGTTTTGGCCGGATTGAGACATGGCCGGAATTGATGAAGGATAAGACGGCTGTAGTAGCAAGAGATTTGGCTTCGCAATGGGGAAGAGTTTTGGCCGGATTTGGTACGGGAAGGAGGAGAAGCTGGTTGCAGATGGAAGGATCGGCACTGGTATGGGTTGTGGCGGATTTAGGAACGGGAAGGAGGAGAGAGACTTTGGCCGGAGATTAATGGAGCTCTGCCGGAATTGAATTAGATTTTGACCGGAATTGAGTCGGGTTTTGGCCAGGGAAACGGGAAGAAAAGAGGGAGAATCGGAGAGGGAAGAAGATGGCCGAAATTGGGAAGGAGATGGCGATTGCTTGGATTTGGGAGTTTAGGTCGTCGGCCGGAGATGGGGGTTTGGCCGGATATGGGATAATTTGAGAGAGAACAGAAGAGGGTTATGATTTGGAATGGAATGGAGGAGAGGGATTTAGGGTGATTGGTTTTCGGCTGGTAATGGGAAGGATTTTGGTTTATGGAGGTGAAATTACCCGGATCCGAGAGGCAGCGACGGATCGCGCCCCGGCATCTGGCATCTTTCGCGTTGGCGGCGGTTTCGTCCCGCCGTTTTGTTTTCGCATTTGTAGAGTCGCCACGCCGTTTTTATTAAGCCCAAAACATTGAAAAAGGGCATCAGTTTAAAGACAATTTTAAACTGTTTTTGTGTGATGAGATTTTGAGTTCGGAGGTCAGATGACTCCTCGAGAAGAGAATATTAGAATATTAGAGCTCACCCGAGTCGCCTCGTAAAACGAGTCTTTCGGATACCCCTAATATCCTTTAAATGTTGTGTGTGTGTGTGTTTTTTAAAAATGCATGATGTATCGGATGTATACATTGTATGATATGTATGGAAATGTATTGAAATAGTAATGGAAGGAAGCCTTACCAATGTTGGTTTGTGTCTGTCTTCCGCTGAGGAATAGTGTTTGAGGTCGGAGTAGCGTCCGGTATGAATCCGGATGGCTTCGGGAGGTGCCGGTTGTACGCGGACTGAGTTTCGGCGTGAGTTGATGTTGCGAGGCTGCGTTCGAAGCGAGGTTCGGCGTGCGTGGGGATCGTCGGGATCACTCGGGCGCAGGTTCGGCGTGCGTTGAGGTGGCGAGTCACTCGGGCGAGAGGATTCGCGTGGTTTGGGATCGCCGGTTTGACTCGGAAAGAGCCGGGACACCGTGGAAATACGAGGCAAGGCCTCGGAGTACCACGAGGGCCTCGAGTACCTCGAGAGTGCCTCGGGGCGTAGCGGGAGCGTCGCGGGGAGCGCTTCGGGGAGGCTTCGGAGCACCACGAGGGGCTCGAAAGGCCTCGGAAGGATCCGAAAGGGGTCGGGAATGCCTCGGAAGGACTTAGAGGGGAAGCCGAGAAGGCCTAGGGAGGAAGAGAGAAGTGGGAGGTGTGTGAAAATGAGGAGGGGGAGCCCTCTATTTATAGTGCCGGATTTGGTGCAAAGAGGTCGTACGGACCTCCACGGTAATCCGAGACTTTTGGTTTTCCTCGATTTGAGGGAATCTCGTGATGATGGAGGAATATTTGCAATTATGATGTTCCTGTACGGCAAATAAGGTCCGTGCGGACTAAGTTGACATGCAAAGAGGTCCGTGCGGACCAACTCTGCAGGGGGTAATCATTTTCCCGGGATTTGAGGGAATATTGTGGACTTTAAGAAGATTCGGTAATTATTAAAGCAAAGAGGTCCGTACGGACCATTATTGCTTTTCCAATTTCTGAAAATTCCCAAAAGGTCCTTTTGTCCCTTTTATCCCGAAAGGCTCCTCCCTTAGTTTGGTTGGGGGTTTTGAGAGGGTTTTGAGTGCCAGGGGTCGTCGAGACTGCGTTGATGAGTCTGCGGTGCTTCCGTGTGTTTGAAAGGGTGTGATCCAGATTGGGGTACTTACGAAGCCTCGACGACGTCACTTATGAAAGAAGTGGGGTCCGCCAGATAAGATAAGGGTCCTAACTGGATCGAGTCTTTGGGAGATAAAGTGGCCAGGGAGGTCGGTGTGAGGACGTGGTGGTGTCCTATTGTGTGACCGTTTAGGTCGGTAGGCTGGACCACTGTGATAGGATTCCTACGTATCCCTGGCGGGAATCAAGCACAGTCGTAGTTCGGGTGTGGGGTGAGTGTTTTGTGAATGCGGGCGTGGTGGTGCCACGAAGTGTTGTGTGACCGCCGAGAGTCGGTGGTAGAGCGTGGTGACCGCATAGGTCGATGGGTGGCTGGACCCTGTGATAGGATTCCTACGTATCCCTGGCGGGAATCAAGCCTGGTCGTAGTTCAGAGGTCGTGAATTTTGTGAGTGCGGGCGTGGTGGTGCCCTGAAGTGTTGTGTGACCGCCGAGGTCAATGGTAAGGACGGGGTGATGTCCTAAGATGTGGTGACCGCCGAGGTCAATTGTGAGGACGTGGTGGTGTCCTGGGATGTGGTGACCGCCGAGGTCAATTGTGGTGGCGTGGTGTCGGGATGGAAATTTTACGATTTTCCCAATCGGGTGGTTTAAGGCCTTAGGTAGGAGATGCGGTTTGGAAGGTTTATACGGTCTTCCGGACCGAGTGGTTTAAAGCCTTACGGGCTGGAGATAGTGTGAGGACTTGAATCGTCTTCTGAGTATGGTTGCGCCACGCGTGAGGACTTTGAATCGTCTTCTGGCGGCGATTGGTGCCACGCGGGAGGACTTTGAATCGTCTTCTGGCGGCGGTTGGTGCCACGCGGGAGGACTTTGAATCGTCTTCTGGCGGCGGTTGGTGCCACGCGGGAGGACTTAAAATCGTCTTCTGGCGGAATCGTCTTCTAGCGGCGGTTGGTGCCACGCGCGAGGACTTTGAATCGTCTTACGGCGGCGGTTGGTGCCACGCGAAGAGACTTTGAATCGTCTTCGCGGCGGTTGGTGCCACGGGAGGACTTTGAATCGTCTTACGCGGCGGCGGTTTTGGAGGCATGGCTGCCTTGTGCTTTGATTGCGAGAGGTGTGAATGCCTTGCGCTTTACCTGCTGGGGAGAAGGTTGGACTTACGATGACTGCCGGTGCTTGCGTTGCCGTTGAAGTGGGCAATGATGACGGCCGGTGATTGCTTCACCATTTGGCATTTTGGAGGCGCTTCGTGCCTTGGGATTTGTACTCAGAGGTGTTGGCTCCTTCTTGTGCTTGTTTGCCGTTGAGTGGGCAAGGATGATGGCAGTCTTTGGGGATATGCAGTCTTGTACGACTTCCCTTTGACTTGTTGGGGGAGGAGCTCGGGCTTACTTTGATGGCCGATGCTTGCGTTGCCGTTGAAGTGGGCGAGGTCCGGGCTTACACTGACTGCCGGTGCTTGAATTGCTGGGGATGCGTGACCTTGTAGAGGGCCACTGCTTGAAGATGACTTGGACCTCACTTTTGAGGGCCTGGTTGAGTGCCGTTGAGCATTTTTGGAGGCGTCTTGTGCCTTGATATTCGTGGCCGGGAGGTGTTGGCTCCTTCTTGTAATTGCCCGTTAGCTGGCGAGACCGGTCTTACATTGACGACCGGTGGTTGAATTGCCGTTGGAATGGGCGAGGTCCGGGCTTACGCTGACTGCCGGTGCTTGCGTTGCCGTTGGAGTGGGCGAGGTTCGGGCTTACACTGACTGCCGGTGGTTGAATTGAAGGGTTAGGGACCATTACACTTGGATTTGCCGGAAAAAGGCCTTAGGACGGCAGGGGGCAAAGATTATAAGGGCAGGAAAGTAATTTGGCCACCCTTGCAAAGAGGTCCGTACGGACCAACTGAGCAAAGAGGTCCGTACGGACCACTTTGGTTTTTTACAGTTCCCAGGTTTTGACCGGGTTTAAATGCCGAGGCTCCCCCACTTCTTCTTCCTCAGTTCGTGAACCAGGAGAGAGAGAGAGAGGAAAAAACCTCCATTTTTATCAAAATCCTCCATTTTTGCTTTGAATTGCTTGCGATGGCGGAAGGATCTCGAAGGAATCGTCGTCAACGCAGTCAAGAAGTGGTCGAGCAACGGATGGAGCTCCAAAGAAATTGGATCTCGTTTGTTCCCTCTTCGAAGAACCCGGATGTCTTGTATCCAAATCCGGAGGTGCACAATCGTCGTTCTAGGAACGTCGGGGAGGTAAGAAATCCGTTCCGTTTTGATTCCCTGCTCGAATTTTTGAATGCTAGAACTAGGTTTTAGTTTTTCGCATTTTTGAATTTTTGTTATTTTTTATGCCTTTTGTGAAATTCTTGATGAATTGTTGAAAATGGACATGTAAAAATTGTGGGTATGTGTATTTTGTGCAGAAATATGTAGATTAGCTCTTATTTGTGAAAATAAAGTGCTTCTCTAATGAAATGCATGCTTTGGTGTTTTGTACCGTATGCTATTTATGTATGTACATTATGAGAAAAGTTTGTCGTGTAGTGACAATTTTTGTGAAAAAATGTGACATGTGCCGTGTTTTGTGACGGGTTTTGTCTGAAAGTGTGTGCCGTGTAGGGACGGATTTTTTTTTGAAAATTGTGTTATGCATATGTGTCGTGCCGTGTGTGCCATGTTTTTGGGTGACGGACTTTGTGGGCAAAATATGTGCAATATGTGCCGTGTTTTTGTGACGGGTTATATGTGCCTTTGCCGTGTTGGGACGGACTTTTTTGAAAATGTGTCGTGTAGGGCTTAATCCCTCTTTTGAGAAAATGTGTACAGTGTGTGCCGTGTTTTTGTGACGGACTGCATGGGGAAAATTATATGTATAATGTATGTGAAAATTATGTGCGACATGTGCCGTGTTTTGTGACGGGATATATGTGAAAAATATGTGCAATGTGTGCCGTGTTTTGTGACGGGTTATTTTCATGGCTTTCCGTGTTGGGACGGACTTTTGTGCCTTTTGTTTTATATTAAGTACTTGCTGATTGACGTACCTTTCGTGTTTACCCGCGGGATGCGGGGCTTATGGCGGGAAGGCCAAGAGGATGAAGACTCGGGGATCGCTCGAGGCCGTTGTTGAGCCGTGGCGCGGATGCACGATATTTCCGTGGATGGTAGGCCGAGTCCTGTGAGGCCGGGTCTACGCTTCGGCCCGGGGGTGTTCGTAGAGAACCCGGCTCGGGTTTCGACACGAGGAAGAACAAGAGCGTCTTCCCTTGGCCTTTCCGAGTATTGGTAGGATACCACCCACACCTTCCATCCGAGCCGGGGAGAGGTGACGGTGACGCCGAGCCAGAGCTTTGCTTTGCGATTACGGGCTTTCCTTCAAAGGAGGGCCGGTGCGGTGGAGAGATATGATCTCCGATGATGTGTTGACCGAGTCTTTGGGCTTTGAGCCTCGTCCTCGCAGGGGTCCTGGGGATCTTGCCGTATAGCGATGTGGAGCCGAGGATCACGGCCAAGATTGGGCCTATGTCCGGGGTACCGGCTGTGACGGCGAGCGGTGGCGCGCTCCTTTTTGTGGTATGCACTTTCCGAGACTTTCGTTTCTCGAACCACGCAGCGGCTCCTTTTGCTCTGTTGGAGAGCTTGATTGATCTGGAGGGTTTGTGATATCGCTTGGGGCGAGGCAGGCTTGGCCGAGCTCTACTTTTCTTTGGACCGGTTTAGCCGGGGTGTGGCCAGTTCATTGGCCTGTTTTGACTTTGCTTTGGAGGTATGAGTTCATTGCTGTTTTTTTTGATTTAGCAACTTGTCTTTTCTCCGTTTTCTTTTGCACTGAGCCTTTTCTGTTTTTGTCACAGGTGTGGTTCTATGAGGTTTTTCAGTGTTTCCCGTGGGATAGAGATCCTTGGGTCATTGTCGCGTACCCGCTATGCCGGGTGGGCTCGTACGGCGAGGAAGAGGAGGACCGGCAGGGGAAGCTCACCATCGCCTACGGGGATGTGCGGGAGCCGTACGGAGAGGGTAGCCGGAGGGGGTTTGTTTTGTTCCCGTGGGCTCGGTATGAGGGTGATGAGTTCGAGGGGGCTCCCGAGTGACAGTGCAGCCGAAGATCTTGCGGGGCACGACTCGCGACGTCATGCACAGGGGAGCGGGTCTTCTGGCAGCATGGCCCAGGTGTGCTTCCTGTGGCTCCGAGGGACCCTCCCTTTGGGATGCTTGATTCCCGGGACATGGATGTGCTTGATTTTGAGAGGTACCTTGGCGGTGTGGGCGCCGAGGAGTTCATTTTGTATGGAGAGGAGTACGGGGGCCTTCGTGAGGAGGAAGCCGAGGACGCCGCAGTGCATCGCGAGGAGATAGAGGCCGGCCGCGCAGCTCCCCAGAGGTTCCGATGCCGGGGCCGAGATTTCACGTATGTCCGGTGGGGACGGGTCGAGGAGGAGGGTGTCTGTACCCGTTTCGAGCGAGGCTCCCGCCGCATACCTAGAGTGGATCCCGATAGATCGGTGAGTGTGTCGACTCTTTTCCATCTTGGCATCTTTTACGTATTTTTCTCTTTTGTTGTTGAGTATATCTTGCATTGCCGAGCGTTTCCTTGGTCGCTTGCTTGTGCAGTCCGGGGAGAGCCTATGATATGCCGACTCGTCGTTATGTGGCGATGAGGTCGTTTGCGAAAGAAGATGGCGTCGAAGATGTCTTGCCGGTTTTCGCGACGCGTGCCGGCGTACCACCTATGCCTTCGAGGCATTCAGTGCAGACGTTCCTCCACCGAGAGCCGAGCCGGAGCCGCAGCAGGAGGGACCTTCGAGGGGGCGGCATAGCATGGATGCCGGGACATCTTCGGGAGCTCCGAGGCAGCAGCCCTTTTATCAGTTCTTCCCTCCTCAGGATGCACAGGGCGAGGGATCCTCAGAGCCTTCTTTCTTCGATCCTTTCGTCGGATTTGATCCTTCGGATTACTTTGAGTGGTAGCCTCCGGCGGGGTCTCGGTACTCTGATGACGAGGACGTGGCGGGCGAGTTCACAGGGATGCCCGACTTCTCTCTGGAGGACCTCGGCGAGGATGATGATGATGCTGAAGAGTCGGATTAGGGTCCATTTGCTTTCCCTCTTTCCATATCTTCTCTTTTTTTTTTGTTTAGCAACAGACATTTGATGTACCTGTTAATAAAACACTCGTATTTGCACGGCAAACAACATTTTATTTTAAGATGTAATGTCATTTTTGTGATTCCCGAGATTTGTCCTAGAAATTGTTGCTAGTATTTTTTTTATTTTGTGCATGCCACGTGAGCTGAGAGTGCGTTTGTGGGTAGTGTATGTTCACCGGGAATGGCTTTGGCCGAGTGTTTGGGCGGATTTGGAGCAAGGTCCTGCTGAGGACAGTGATTGTTGTACTGTTTGCTGGGGAAATGGGTCATGATTGCAAAGAGGTCCGTACGGACATACTTAGCATGCAAAGAGGTCCGTACGGACCAACCTTGCTTTTGGGAAGGAGATAAATGCTTTCCAGTGTCTGGTTCTTCCTCATTTCCCCATTTGCAGCCATTTTCGAGCTTTCTTCCCCATTTTCTCTAGGAACCTCCATTTTTGCCATGGATTCTTCGTACGTCCCTAGAATTTTGCCGAGGCTTTCGCAGGAGAGGCAAGCACACTTCCTTGAGCGGTTGAAAATGTGGATGCGGCGCCGTATGAGGCATCAGTAGACGGGCTTTCGAGGTAAGGTTTCGTCTTTGCCTCGATTTGGTCTTTTAAGGAGTTGGTTCTGATTGGGATTTGTTGCGGGTACAGTCGCGAAGTTCTGGGATGTTAGGAGGCACGTGTACTGTTTCTCCTACAATGAAATGGTGCCCACTTTTGAGGATTTTCGGGCTTTGATTGGAGGACCGGAGGTGGAGGCCATCTCGCTTCCTTTGATTGGTGGTCCTGCGGTGAGCGTGAAGCTTGCAGGCTTTCTTCGTACTTCGTTGGAAGAAGTGCAGGGCATGATCCTTGATTCGGGTCATATCGACATTTCTGAGCTGCCGGAGCGGTTCATGGCTGATGATGAGAGTGATGTCTCTTGGGACGCATTTGCCTTGTGCGTGATGGCGACGCTTTTCCTGGTCAGCTCTTTTGGCATTTGCGATGACGCTTTGCTAGATGTGGTAGGGCACTGCAGGGCTGGAGAGGATATTGTCCCGTTGGTCTTGGGGAGACTCTTCATGGTATCGACCGTCTGGCGACTGGGGATCGTTTTATGAGAGGGGGAAGCCCCGCTTTGCTCACCTTGTGGCTGCGAGAGAGACTTCAGGCCATGCCCGAGGCTCCGACGTCGTTTAGTCCGTGGTCATTTGCTCAGCGACCTCTTGCGTTGGATATGGATCAGTCCGCTTGGGAGAGATGGATGGCACAGCTTGGTACGCAGTCGAGATCCGTGGTGGGTTCCGCACTTGGAGGATTGAGACTATGAGGGTCTTGCAGGAAGGGTCCTACGTTGTCGAGTTCCAGGTTTGTCTTGGTCCTCCTTCTATATTCCGTCGCTTGTTTCCCGGCGGTTTGGGATGAAGCAGGAGCCTTTGTTGGCCGGGATGACCTTGCTACTTTGCGGAGGTAGTTCCTCTTCGTATGGCAGCTTCTGGTACCTTCTTGTATTTTCTGAGGGTATGGAAGTATTCCGCTTTCCCTCCTGTGGTACTCCTTAGACGTCGGGGGAGTGTCGTATTGACGACTCAGTACCTGGCCTGGTATGAGCAGCGTGTTGGGCAGTCCCAAGTGGTCTTGGAGAGCAGGCGTGTAGCGATTCTGGGACCCGGTTGCCGTAGTAGCTATTGCCTTAGGAGTGCCGAAGCCTGGTCTGACCCTTTGGATGTGACGGGAGACACTTTGTTTGACTACGAGACTAGAGTTGACCGACTGACAGGGAGAGGTCCTCTTTTGCAGACTCGCAGGGAGGAGATCCGAGCCGAAGCACGGGCGAATGAAGCCCTGAGAGCTGCTGGATTGTTTGACTCTACGGGGAGGACCCCTGATCTCGGACTGAGAGACGCAGAGTTGGTTCACGTGGAGCGAAAGAAGACTCGCCGGGGACGAGGGAAGAAAGGAAAGAATGGCGAGGGGACAAGCGCAGACGGCGCGGAATGACCTCCTAGGTATCCATTCATTGCATTTGCAAACACATTATTTGTTAAATGTATTAAGTTGTCTTTTAGCATGTTGTGAACTTGAGAGTAGACCGTGCTTGAACTCATCAAGAAATGTTGTAACCGTTAGTGATTTGTGATTTACTTTTAAAGCTTTGTCGAGACGCAAGATCTCTTGTTTGCCTTTGTGTCTTTTGTGCACCCTGTCGGCGTCCGTCCTTGGACTTTTCTGTTGCATTTGCGGACTGAAGCAGTCTGGGCCATGACGGCAATCCCCTTTGCTGAGGCTTTGTGCTTGGCTGAGAGGTTGAATGATCCCCTGACAAGTCGTTTTGACGGTCTTTTTCGTAGCTTCCTTGCCTCTTGTTGGCGTCGGGCTCTTGACCTCTTTTGGTAGCTTCTGCTTGAGCTTCTTTTTGTTTTTTTTTGTGAGCCCTTGCTCGAGCTCCTTTTTTTTTTATTGAAGCGCGTGAGGGCGAAGACAAGCCCCTGGCTTGGAAGCAGACATGAGTCAGTCGTTTGATGCTGAGTGACCCTCGGATGTCCTTTGATGTTGCCGCCGTCGTTTGACTTGGTCAAGGTGACTGTTGGGGCGTGTTCTTGAAAAGTGCGTAGCTTGATGGAGGTCTTGATTGACATTCAAACTTTTGACTTTTTGTGTATTTTTTAGACCGGACCAATTAAGGTTGCCTACGTCTCCTGACTAGAGGGCTCAGTCCGCGTAGTTCGACACTACATGGAGTGCCAAGAGATGCACCGCTGTTCTTCTTTAGGCGAAGTATCTGCGAAGTTTGCCTCCGTTGACTGGATTCATGAAGGGATTGCCGTCTAGGTCCGTCGGCCTTCATGGCGCCTCCGGAGAAGATCTTTTGAACCACGAAAGGGCCGATCCATGTGGGTTCCCATTTTCCCAGTGGGTTGGTTCGAGTGGGAGGCTTTTCTTTGAGTACAAGGTCGCCTTCCCTGATGTCTCGGGATTTGACTTTCTTGTCGAAAGCTCTAGCCATCCCGCTTTGATAGGCTCCTGACGTGTTCCATGGCCTTTAGTCGTCGCTCGTCTAGCGAGCCAATTCGTCATGTCGGCCGAGCCATTCGACTTCGTTGATGTCATTTTCCACAAAGACTCTGGAGTGAGGGAATTTCCAGCTCGATGGGAAGGACTGCTTCCATCCCGTATGTCGTGGCAAATGGGGTTTCTCCCGTGGTCGTTTCCGATCGATGTGCGGTAGCCCCAAAGTGCAAGGTGCAGCTTCTCGGGCCAATCTCGTCCTCGGGTGGTCATTTTCGGATGATCCGTTCGAGGGTTTTGTTTGCCGCTTCCACGGCGCCGTTTGTTTGTGGCCGGTAGGGAGAAGATTTGTGGCGTGTGATCTTGAATTCAGCGCAGCCCGTCGAATTCCCCTTCGAAGTGTGAACCATTGTCTGATATGACCTCATTTGGGATGCCGTATCGGCAGATGATGTTTTCTTTGAGGAAATGCGCGGCCTTCTTGGAGGTGAGTACCTTGTAGGACTTGGCTTCGACCCATTTGGTGAAGTAGTCGATGTCTACTAAGATGAACTCGTGACCGTTGCCGCTGGCGGAGCGATTTTCCCGATGACGTCAATTCCCCAAGTGGCAAATGGCCAAGGTGTAGTCATGCAAGAGAGATCGTGGGCGGCGAGATGATTGAGGTTAGAGAACCGTTGGCACTTGTCGCGGCTTCGGACAAAGTGGATGCAATCCGCCTCCATGGAGATCCGAGTAGCCCATCCCGAGAATGATTTGCATCGTGGCTCGGGAGTTCATGTGGGGACCGCAAGCCCCATTGTGGACTTCGTTCATGAACTTGTTTGCTTCTTCTTGGCCGATGCAGCGTAGGAGTGGCCCATGGTAGCGTTTCTTGTATAGCATGTCCCCGAGGATGACGAAATGAGAGGCGAGGCGTTTAGTGGCCATGATGCTCTTGGTTTTGACCCCTTCGTATGTGGGTCTTCCTTGTTCATGAAGGTGGTTTCCCCGTTCTTGAGGTATTGGGAAGATCCGGTTATACCATGGCTCATTGATGGGCTTAGGTTCTCGGTTCGATCTCACAACAAGAGGCGTGAATTTCCTTTCGTCCGACTTTGAAGGGTTTGATTGCTTTTCCTTCGGGGATTTCCACAAGGGAAGCCAAGGTGGCTAAGGCATCTCGCAAACCCGTTTCGGTCTCTTGGCAAGTAGTGGAAGGTGACCTCTTCGAATTGTGTGATGAGGTCCTCCATGCAGGCATGGTATTTTTGCAAGCCTGGGTCTATGGTTTTCCACTTGTTGGAGACTTGGTTGATGATCAAGGCTGAGTCCCCATAAACTTCGAGTTTCTGGACATTCCTCTCGAGTGCGGCTTGTAGTCCAAGCAAGCAGCTTCATATTCGGCGGCATTGTTGGTTACCTCGAAATTGAGCTTTATAGCAATTGGGGTGTGCTAGTCCTTGGGATCTACCAAGAGCATACCGATGCCGTTTCCTTTTTGTTGGCCGCTCCGTCGAAGAACAGCTTGCCATCGGTTTTCGCCTTCGATTGCGAAGATTCCCTCGTCCGGAAATTGTGGTTCGGGGCCTCGAGCCTCGTCGGTTGAAAAATCGCCGGTTGTTCGGCCATGGCCCGTCCCTTGATTGACTTTTGGTTCACGTACTTGATGTCAAATTCTGCTAGGAAGAAAGACCATTTGGCGAGCCTCATTGACAGAGATGGTTTGTCGAAGAGGTACTTGACCGGGTCCATTTTGGAAACCAAGTGTACCGTGTGCGACTGCATGTAGTGCCGTAGTTTCCCGACAACCCATACCGTAGCCGCGAGGTTTTCTCGAGGGCCGAGTAATTGAGTTCGCCGCCTTGAAACTTTCGGCGACGAAGTAGATGGCGTTTCGACTCGTGACTCCTTCTTTTCTTGACAGAGCATGGCTCCAACCGCGTGTCGGCCACGATTAGGTATAGCAACAGTGGCTTTTCCTCGTGGGAGGACGAGAGAATCGGAGGACTCACAAGGTATGCTTTTATTTTCTCAAAGGCATCTTGGCATTCGATTTCCATTCGATGTCGGCGTTCTTCTTCATCGGTTTGAAGATTGGCTCGCACATGGAGGTCAATTGGTTGACGAGCGGGCGATATACCGTAGGCGGCCCATGAAGCTTTTCACCTCTGTCTGAGTTTGCGGTGGTCTCATTTCAATGATGGCCTTGATCTTTTGAGGATCAACCTCGATGCCTCTCTCGGTGACCATGTATCCCAAAACCTTGCCTCGGCTAACCCCAAATGTGCATTTGGCAGGGTTAAGCCTCATTGAGTGTTTTCGGAGGCGATTGAAGAATTTTCTCAGTCCGCGAGGTGTTGTCCATTTGATCCCTTTGAGTGAACGATCATGTCATCGACGTACACTTCGATCTCCTTGTGGATCATATCGTGGAAGAGGGCGGTTGCCGCCCGTTGGTAGGTAGCCCCGCCGTTCTTTAGTCCGAACGGCATTGCGTGTAGCAAGAGGTTCCCAGGGGGTTGTGAAAGCCGTCTTTTCTTGGTCTTCTTCGGCCATCTTGATTTGATTGTAGCCGGTAAATCCGTCCACGAAGGACTTGACTTCGAAATTGGTCAGAGTGTCTACCAACATGTCGATGTTGGGTAGTGGAAAATCGTCCTTGGGACTTGCTTTGTTGAGATCTCGGAAGTCAACGCAACAGCGTACTTTTCCATTGGCCTTGGTGACCGTGACGATATTGGAGAGCCATGTGTGTTACTCGATCACCCTGATTAAGCCGACGCGGAGCATTTTTTCGATCTCCTCTTTGACTTGTAAAGACCATTCCGGCTTGATTCGGCGTAGCTTTTGCTTGATGGGCTTAGCCTCAGGATTCAAAGGGATCCGGTGCTCTACAATGTTAGGATCTAATCCGGGCATGTCTCGGTAAGACCAAGCGAACACGTCCACGAACTCTTTGAGCAAGCAGCCAATGCGTCTTGCTCGTGCCGGTGAAGAAACTTCCGATTTGCGTCTCTTTTGGCTCTTGGCCAGCTCCCAAATTCACTTTGGTTAAAACCTCCTCAGCAGCTTGGGCCCGGTTTTTCTCTCGTTTGACAACATGCTTAAATATGTGCTTAATGTATTGTTCGTTTAATGTGTCTCGCTTCTTTATCAAGTGAATCGTTATTAACTTGTTTGTGTGTGAGTTAATTTATGAGTTGTGAAAGATGCAATGAGAGGATACTCGAAAAGATCGAAGCATTCATTAAGAGCATACGGGAATACATTATTGGCAATGAGTTCGTAATCTTCCGGCGCGAGGCCATCGATGACTCGAGAGACTCAAATTCAAAGCGAATGGACTCAGGATGAGTTTTGACACTAGACTCTAGGACTCGAGGGGTCGACCAAGTTGTTCGATCATGTCCTTTTTGGCCGGAACAGTGGTCCGAGAAGGTGGCCCAGTTATTGAGTGGCAATGAGCTTGATAGGAGATGGGGCTTGAAGGGCTTTATGTCACCGTTCCCGATCATTGCTATCAAAGAGTTATCAGAAACAAAATCGATTAGATCCGGCATCTCGATTTCTTCTTTGAAGATCAGGTGGAGCGATGCCTCGTCCCAAGCATCGTCTCGCGGAGTCTTTTGCTTTTGCCTTGGGCATTACTAGCTCGAATGCAGACTCGTCCCGTTTGTTGAAGGCAGGAGTGTTGACAGAGAGTTTTTCGAGTTCTTCTGCCAAAGAGGGGGTTTTCCCGAACCAAAATTCGTTGTGAATAGTGGTGGTCATGGGTCCCAGTAGAGGCGGTGCGTCGAGAAATGCTCTTCGGACGGGATTTGGCTTGAGGCCTCTGAATCTTGCCAGTTCTCGCCGGAGCTTGTCCATGGTTGTAGGCCGCCTTTGTTTGGCGCCGATCGCCTCTGTTCCCTTTCCTGTATCTTCTTCCAAGTTGCCGGCCTTCTTTGTGAAGTACTTGGTCATGTCGAAGATGTAAGGGCGAAGGTCGGAGATTGCGTGTACGCCTCTTTTGTTATCTGCGGAGCGTTTTCGTGCAGCTCGCTTGTCCTCCGCAATGTGTTCGGGAGTAGGAGAGTATCCCAGGCCATGCAGGGTATTCTGTTCTTTGATATTGATGATCTGTTGAGTGCCCTGATGGCGTTTTCCCAAACCGAGCCCCGGGATGTAGTTCATGTGCTTCATCATTTTCATCGGGGGAGGGATCTTGTCCCAAATCAAAGGCAGGTCTATGTGGCACACTTGGGCCTTTGGGCTTTCGATGGTGAACCCTGTTAGCATCATGCCATCATCGTCGGGTTTGATCTCTAAGACCGGGACGCCGTTTGTGTCGGTCCTTTCGTTGACTACGCTATCACCGTAGATGATGGTAAGATCTCGTTCCTTGGACGAACTTTACGCACCGATGGAGAGTGGATGCCACCCCATTGATCCGGTGTAGCCAAGTGGCGTCCCAAAATGGCGTGAAGGTGATCGGGATGTCGATGACTTGGCAATCCGTCGGGACCATTTGGTTTCCGAACCATAGGTTCAAGGTGGCTATTCCCAAGATCGGGCGGGATGTCGAGTCGTATGCCTTGATTGCCTCGAGTCGAGGGTTTTAGATCGCTTGCTTTGATCCCTAGCAAATCCATCATTTTGGCCGGAAGGACGTTCATGGATGATCCCCATCTACCAAGACCCGTGGGAGACGACGCTCGTCCAGCTTGAACTGTTATGTAGAGAGGTTCATTGTGGTCGCCCCAAATTTTGGAAGGTCGAGCTACGTGAAAGTGATGATATTGCCGTAATTAACATTGCCAATCATCTCGAACCGGCTTCATCGTGTGTCACCGTGATGGGAACCATGGTGCAGGCCGTGCTTTCTTCCAACTTGAGCTTGTGCGGGTAAGATGAAGTGAGTAAGGACCAGAGTGAGATGTTAGCCTCGAGTGCGCTTGAAGCCGTGTCAAGACAGGATCTTCACCTTTGGGTCCAAGGTTTCGCCTTCTTTGGCGTAGGGTCCCTTTTCAGTTTCGTGGCTCGGGTATGGCCGGCCTTTTGTCCGTCCGTGGAGGATTCATCGGGATTTGACCGAACGTGTCGGAACGTTCACCTCGGGACTTATGGTTTTGCTTGTCTCTCCCATTTCGTAGTGGGAGGAGCCCGATTGGCGTAAGGCCGCATCGCGCATTTCAATTCGTTCACCGTCATAGCCTTTACGAAGCATCAATAGTGGCTTTGAGATCTTCCCAAGACAGTGGTTGGATTATCCGGACCTTCGGGCCTTCGGTGGCGGTGCGAAGCTCGTTCCACGATCATGGAGCGTACATTGCCATGGCCTTGTGCAGAGCTAGGCTTCTTTGGAGTAGATGACATAGTAGTCAAACTTTCCCGAGGGTTCTCCAAGGGTTCCGACCGCTGGGATCACCGGATTTATACCTCTTTTTCGCTTTTGTTGAGAAGATAGCTTCTTCTTTCTTCGAGGACGGCCCTCATTCATTTCATCCTCGGAATTCCATTTCCAGACAAGCACCGCAATCGCAGCACGTCCCACCAGATGTGTTCGTTGTTCGGCGGTGGTACCGGGACCTCGGGAGGCCGGATGGGCAAGCTTTCCTCCGGAAGGTCTTGCGGCCTTACGTCATAATTGCATGGCTCGTATGAGGGCAACGAGTTGACTTCGGGAAACAATGAGAGACGTTAGAGGTCAGGAGCAAGCCATGACTGGGAAGCCCTGTGTAGTTGGGTGGCTAATGTTCCGAAGTGGTGCATGGCACCTTCGATCCAGGCTTGTTGCTCACCTTGACGTTTCTCAATAGCCACGAGGACCTCGCCAAACTTCTTCCAATGTTGGGAAATTTCTTGGGGGTAAGGTCCCGTTCTCATCGTTGTTATCCACCGACTTGGCCATGGGAGTGTGGTCCCGGTGACAAAGCCGGGAAGGAGGTAGGACCTTGCCGTTTTGACACCGGGAGACGGGTTCCTGGGTACTCTCGACCACTCTCTGTTAGCCGGAGGGGGTGACGGGCAAGGTTTAGACACAGGAATGGCCTAACGGGATAAAAGGGGAAAGCTCACGTGGCATGCGGTTTCCGTTTCTTTTATTTATGATTTTTTGTTGTTTTAATTTACTTAAAACATGTTTTTCTCGTAATCCTAGGTAGGTTGGAAAAGATTGCTCTTCTTTTTCGCAACTATGCTAGATCCCGGGTCGCCGGAGACCATCCGTGCGGCTATAAGCCCTCGTTTTGCACCCGTATTTCGACATCCCAGGGTGGATGGCCGGCGAGGGTCCTATAGGGCAAGCGGTTTCCACCGGCCTAAAAGAAAAATCGAACCTAAGGACCGAGCCTGTCATGTTCGTTTTGATGCGTTAGCCATGTGAATAGTGAACCGAGCCGGCCATTTAGTCAAGATCAGGTCAAGAGTTCGTCATGACCTTCTCTTTGCTTGCTTGCGCAAGGGATCCGTGACGTTAGGGCGTTGGCCGGGTCATATTGTCATGGCCGACGTATCAAAGGCGTGATGACATGGTGTCATGTGAGCGTGGATGTATATCCGGACGGAACATCGTCCTGGTGTAGCTTCGGAAATCAAGATCGTGTCAAGATTTTAGCATGACCTTTCATCGCTTCGCTTGCGCAAGGGATCTTGAGTTCCGAGCCTTGACTCAAAAATGGCCGGCATGGTATATGTATCCAGCCGTATGACACGGACTGGGTAAAAACCAACCGAGTCTGGACAGAGTGTGACTCAAGACTCAAACGTGCAGGGTTGACGCTTGGCTAGGATGGGATGTTTGGAATGATCCCGTGCGCGTCCAAGAGGCCTAGGAAGACCAAACGGACTGCAACTGAGACCACTCCGGGTTAAGGGTTGTAGCGTGCGGTGTAACCGAGGCAGCAGTGCGAGTAGTGTGCGGTGTAACCGAGGCAGCAGTGCGCGTAGTGTGCGGTTTCTAAAATTCTTTTTCTGAGTAAAACAGAAGTTTTTGAAGAATTTTAAATGTATGCACAGATGTATATTGATGCATTTTTTTGTATTTTTTTTTTTTTGTAAAATAAAAAGTAAAGCACGTGCACACACACACAATAGTTAAAGGAAGGGGTAAAATGAAAGTTTGACCCTCATCATCGTTTTAAAAATCTTTTGTTTTGTTTAAAAAGATTTTAAAACAAAAAAGCTCCCCAGCAGAGTCGCCAACTGAAATTACCCGGATCCGAGAGGCAGCGACGGATCGCGCCCCGGCATCTGGCATCCTTCGCGTTGGCGGCGGTTTCGTCCCGCCGTTTTGTTTTCGCATTTGTAGAGTCGCCACGCCGTTTTTATTAAGCCCAAAACATTGAAAAAGGGCATCAGTTTAAAGACAATTTTAAACTGTTTTTGTGTGATGAGATTTTGAGTTCGGAGGTCAGATGACTCTTCGGGAAGAGAATATTAGAATATTAGAGCTCACCCGAGTCGCCTCGTAAAACGAGTCTTTCGGATACCCCTAATATCCTTTAAATGTTGTGTGTGTGTGTGTGTTTTTTAAAAATGCATGTTGTATCGGATGTCTACATTGTATGCTATGTATGGAAATGTATTGAAATAGTAATGGAAGGAAGCCTTACCAATGTTGGTTTGTGTCTGTCTTCCGCTGAGGAATAGTGTTTGAGGTCGGAGTAGAGTTCCGGTATGAATCTGGATGGCTTCGGGAGGTGCCGGTTGTCTGCGGACAGAGTTTCGGCGTGAGTTGATGTTGTAGGCTGCGTTCGGGCAGAGGTTCGGCGTGCGTGGGGATCGTCGGGATCACTCGGGAAGAGGTTCGGCGTGCGTTGAGGTGGCAGGAGTCACTCGGGCAGAGGTTCGGCGTGGTTTGGGATCGCCGGTTTGACTCGGAAAGAGCCGGGACACCGTGGAAAGACCAGGCAAGGCCTCGGAGTACCACGAGGGGCCTCAGAGTACCTCGAGAGTGCCTCGGGGCAGCGCGGGAGCGTTGCGGGAGCGCTCGGGGAGGCTTCGGAGCACCACGAGGGGGCTCGGAAGGCCTCGGAAGGATCCGAAAGGGGCCGGGAATGCCTCGGAAGGACTTAGAGGGGAAGCCAGAAGGCCTAGGGAGGAAGAGAGAAGTGGGAGGTGTGTGAAAATGAGGAGGGGGAGCCCTCTATTTATAGTGCCAGATTTGGTGCAAAGAGGTCCGTACGGACCTCCCTGGTAATCCAGACTTTTGGTTTTTCTCGATTTGAGGGAATCTGTGATGATGGAGGAATATTTGCAATTATGATGTTCCCTGTGCAATAAGGTCCGTACGGACCAAGTTGACATGCAAAGAGGTCCGTACGGACCAACTCTGCAGGGGGTAATCATTTTCCCCGGGATTTGAGGGAATATTGTGGACTTTAAGAGGATTCAGGAATTATTAAAGCAAAGAGGTCCGTACGGACCATTATTGCTTTTCCAATTTCCTGAAAATTCCCAAAAGGTCCTTTTGTCCCTTTTTATCCCAGAAAGGCTCCTCCCTTGGTTTGGCTGGGGGTTTTGAGAGGGTTTTGAGTGCCAGGGGTCGTCGAGACTGCGTTGATGAGTCTGCGGTGCTTCCCGTGTGTTTGAAAGGGTGTGATCCAGATTGGGGTACTTACAGGAGGGAGGAGAGAAAAAGGAAGAAGATGAAGGTGAAGAGCTGGGAAGGACGTGGGGGAGTAATGGTTCAGGCCGTTTCAAAAAAAAAAAATTTCCTTTCTTTTTTTTTCTATTTTTTAAAATTTTTTTTTTTTCAAATTTTTTTTATAAATTTTTTTCAACATACTAAATAACCCCTCGAATAACGGAAAGTTTCAATCACACCCCTCCCCTAATTTCCTAAATAACCCATCAATTTTTGTACAATCTTGAATCATGGCCATGGATCAAATCATGGCCTGCCCATGGACAATGCTGA
This sequence comes from Adenophora triphylla var. japonica, assembly GCA_022495995.1. Classification (NCBI taxonomy): domain Eukaryota; kingdom Viridiplantae; phylum Streptophyta; class Magnoliopsida; order Asterales; family Campanulaceae; genus Adenophora; species Adenophora triphylla. The sequence goes on along the minus strand of JAFEMH010003263.1, from coordinate 83,075 downwards.
AAGCTTTCACCCCTTTGGCGTCCATGGCCATGGACAAAACCATGGCCTGCCCATGGTTTGCGCAGATTACTTGAGTCTTTGACTATCAAAAAAAACTTCATGGCCATGATAATTTTCATGGGTAGGCCATGAAATGCTCAGATTCACTCATCCTACACATCACAAACAAAAACCAAGTAAAATAGCACTGTTCCACGAATTTTTATTTTTTTTTAAATTGAAAACATTTAAATGAAAACAATGAAATCTAAGTGATGAAAAGAAAGGAACAATTAACTTTAAAGGAACTACAAATTAAACTACTCACCTTGGGTTGCCTCCCAAGTAGCGCTTTTGTTTAAGGTCGTATAGCTAGACCGATGCCAAGGTTATCTTAACCTTCACCTTCCTTCCTTTTGCCCACTTCACCGTCTCGCGGGTCTTCACTTTCAGTTTTAACCCCATAAATACTCCCTTTGATATATGACTATTTAGGACCCAAGGGAATTTTTGACTTTTATGTTTCTTGGGCTTCTTCTCTCGGGAGTCCTTGCCACTTCCTCTATCTTCAAAGATGGGAGGGATCACCAAAATGATGGAGGATTCATCATCGGCATTTTTCATGAGTAGAGGTTGGTGTTCATTCAAACATGGCTTGGCGATCTTGGCGATAGTGGCCATATTTCTTGAAATTCATTGCCTCGCATCTCACCATAAAGAGCAAGCTCAATTTCATCAACTTGCTCATGCCATGATTTTTCTACCTCCTCAGTCAGCCCACTCCATTCATCATCATCAACAACCACATTATCACTAGCAGCAGACGAAGAGAGAGTTGGAAGTTCGTCACAATCGGAATCATCCTCCCATTCATATTGTTTCGGAGGGACCGAACTTGTATCTTGCCCCCAACCCCTTACAACCTCTAATAATTTAGTAATATGTGCATCTATCCTATCCATGGTTGCATCTAATTGTTGAGGATGAGAAGGCTCATAGTAATGTTGTTGCGAGGCCACAATAAACTTTTGCAAAGTTTTCTCCACACTTGGCCTCGCGAGGCCACTTGTTCTTTGCGGTTGTGGCATCGGTGATTGGTATTGTTGCTGAAAATGACCTCGCCCTTGATTTCCTCCCCATGAAAAATTGGGATGATTCCTCCAACCCGGATTGTAAGAGTTGGAAAATGGATCATTTCGCACTCTTGGTTGGAAAGAATTCATTGCGTTGGCTTGCTTAAGAAATTCTGAAAATTGATCTCGCAATGGACACCCCATAATATCATGGGTATTTAAATTACAAATTAAGCAACTTTTGCCCGAACTACTCTCTCCTTGACTTCGACCTTGTACTTGACCTTGACCCGTCATCATCCCTTCTTGTGGATAATACTCAAAAGAATATGTCCCCAAAGGGCACTCATAAGAACCATGAGAGTATAATCCACAATTTTCACACAACTCATAGATGTCATAGTTATACATCCTTGAGTCCATTTGAATCTTTAGTCATCGATCACTAAGTTAGAACAAAAATATATACAAAATAATATTCACAATAGCAAATAATTAAATCAACTTTAAAATAAACGCATCCCCGGCAACGGCGTCAAATTTTGATGAGTGTCGAATTGCGTCAAAAATAAATTCCAACTCAAACTACCTACAATTGATTTGTAGATAGGGTAAGTAGGGTCGAACCACCGAGACACGTATTCAAAATAGAAAAAATTATTGCTATGAAAAAGATTTAATAAAAAACGTGGGTTTTGTTATTTTAAAAACTAATGCTTTTTAAGAAATAACTAAATTTGAATAGAAGAGATTTTTAATAATAAAATGAAATGGAATTCCCGGGATTGGGTTCACAACTATGCTCAAATTTCAATAATCATCAATCAATGTATACTTGGGGTTCGTTCTTACGAAATTATGATTGAGACACTTAGGCGGGTGATTTGCAATCAAGTGTTTCCAATTAATCTATTCCCTTGGCCCGTTCATAGATTAATTAGAAACCCATTTAGAAAAGAAGAACAACAAGAACAACAATTCTTATGAATCTTTTGGCGGGGATTCAACAAATTGTTATTATCAAGCAAAGACTAATTACAATTGAGAATTTGGCGATTCACAATTATAATTCAAGATCATTCAAGAACACATATGGCATGCAACATACATATTCCAAAATTCCATTAAAAACTACTTGACAATCCCAAGTCTACAATGAAAATGATGAAAATTAAAACTTAAAACATAAAATTGTTACCTCCAATCCCAAGAATTAGGGTTTAGCTATCCATGGAAATGATAAACTCCAAGAAAAATGTAAAAAGAAAACAAATGAAAGAAAATGATAATCTGATAATCTCTCTCTAGCAAAAATACCCACGGCACACCAAAAACCAATTGCAGCCTTTTAATATTACTAGGTTTGCACAAAAAAATGTGAACAGTCACCAAGCTATTGGCCCAAGCCACTCAGCCTTCGGCTTCCGCTAAAACAGCCTGGCCCAATGTCTCAGCCATCATCTCCTCCTTGCAATCCTCGGCCAGTCTCCCTCCAATGGCCGGCCCATCCTTGCTCACCTTGGCCTTTGCTGTGCCAATCCTTCGGCTAGGCCTTCCAATTCTAATGGCCGGCCACTTCAACCCCCAATTGCCTTGGGTTTGGACCAACTTTTATCCGGTTCGTCCCATAATTACACCGTCTCCTTTTTTCGCATTTTGGACATTAACAAAATTTATGTTGCACTTTATCCTTGAACTTTCATATTTCCACTCTGCCCCGGACTTTATTTGACCAATTTTTTCCTCGCAATTTTCCAAAATTACAATAAGGTTCCTGAACTTCTGAAAATTACAATTTGGCCCTCGAACTTTCAAAGTGGGCACAAAATGCTTCTAATTTGCTCAACCTCCACTTGGACCCCTAAAAACTAAATAAACACTAAAAACACTCATTAAAACACACAAAACTCAAGGATTAAGCAAATAATAAGTTCATAAAGTATTAAATGGATGAGTGTAAAACTTACTCATCACTTCCTCAGCAATCATGTCATCCAGCTCGTCTGCGACCTCACTGGTGGTGGCCCCCGAGTTATTGTCGACTTGGAGGCATAGCTCGCCTATGAAGATTTGGTCGACCATAACTGTATCTGGATCAACCGTTGTGAGTATAGAGGGACGTGTCAACTCTGTCATGACTTCGTCATGTGAGCGATAGGTCTCCTCTTCTACGCAGGTGATCGTAGATAGTCGAGTAGTTTTGGTGACAGATTTAGATATCTTCAAGTACCCCTCCGCTGTTTCAATCTCTAATTCCCTCTTCTTTCTTTCTCGAAGGACATGGTCAAGGTACGCTCGAGCTGACACAACCGATTCCAGCTAGCGTGGGAAATTTAACTCGCTGGTGGGGAATTGAGGCCACCATCCCAAGTGCGATCTGGCCAGGAATACCAAGAATTGCAGCGTAATCACTATTCACGTCAATGACAATAAATTTTACCTTGGATACGACCCTGTGGGGGTGTTGGCCTATGTCGACATCCAACTCAATCTGTCCATTGGCGTCGACCCGGTGGTTGGCAAAGCCCTCCAATCTGCCATCATACAGCTCGAGCTGTTCATTTGAAAGCCCCATCTCCTGGAACGTCTTGTAGAACAAAATATCCTTGCAGGTGTGAGTACCCCGACCCGAACTCGTGTTTTTGGGTATGCTTTTATTTTTGGGCTCATTTAAATTCATTTAGTTTTGGGCCCATTTTTATTATTTATATTCATTAGTTTTGGGCCTGCTTCACTTCAGCCCATTCTGCCTGAAAAACGACCGGTGTCATACGACATTGAGAATAATTCCAAGGCAGTATTAAATAGGGATTACTCTCATTTTGTAGAAGGGGGGGACACACACGAAAAAGGGGGACTCTCATTTCTTTCTCCCTAAGCTACACGCTCTCTCTCTCACTTCTCTCTCTCTCTCTCTCTCTCTAGCCGCAATAACAGAGAGCTCCTCCTCCTCAATCGGTCTTCTTCCTCACCATTCACCGGCGACCACCAAGCTCTCCCTCCGTCGTCTTCAACAACCTAATCCCCTTCAATCTCCCTACATCCAACTACCAAGCCCACTATCTCTCAAATCACTCCTCACCATTCTCTTTCTCCATACAAATCAGCAAGGACTATTCTCTCCGGCCAAGCCCCAAATCAACGCCACCGAGTTCTCCAACCTCTATAAACCATTCGCCAACCCTCTTCCTCTCTAAAACCACCTCCAAAACCGATTGCCTTCTCCCCGGTCCTAAACCCATTTGCCGGCAACCGAGCCCCTCTCTGCACCCAAATCGGTGTCTACCGCCGACCTCCTTCACCTAGTCTCTCTCTGAACCAAAATCTTTCATCACCGTTCTCGGCTCCACCCAAATCAGCGCTCCCCTTCTCTCCAAACCCATTCAACGGGTTAGTTGATTTCACCGATTGAGCTCTTCCCAAACCATCGCCGTTTCCCCTGTTTCAGGTCCAAAACCGTTCACCACCGCTGCACCGCCAACACCATCCGCTATCCTTTCCAGTCCTTGGCACCTCTCCAGCAAAACACACACACACGATACATATTTGCAACTGCAAATATTCCCAGTCCGAGCTCAGCCGGAAGCTGATTAGAAGACTTCCTATACCGACGTGGTATAGGAAGTGTGGATCTACAAGGGTAACGAACCCTAACCTTCTCTCTCCTTGTTTTATGCAATTGCCATGATTCAATATTGCTGTGGTGTAAAAATCTGAGTATCTTGATTCGGTTATAACCTCAGTCAGCATGTAATATGCCTTGTGTTAATTCTGTTCAGATTCTGATGTTGTCTGTACACAATGGCTTGAGCATGTTGCTTGTGATTTAAACACAAAGATGAGTGTGAATCATCTATATTCACACTCATCTGAGTGTTGATCCCTTCCCCCATGATTTCTGAATGTGTCGAATCATTTTTGTCGAGTTAGGAAGCGAGGGTTCTTTGATTTGTGACCCAAGAGATGTGTTCATTCACATTAGGTCACCAAAACCCCATGACCTTCCCACAATACTCTTTTACTTCAGCCTCTTCATTGTTATAGTCTATCTTGATACTCTTTGTTTGAGTTAGGAGGTGATGGCCCATCATTCACATTTGGCCACCATAGCCATATGATCCTCCCACAATGCTCACTTGTTACTGTTATTCTACTTCTTTCAGTGCTAGAGTAGTATTGGTGGCATGTCCACCCCCTTTTGTGAGAGACAGTCTGACCAGGGCATCCTGTATCATACGACATCCATGCTCCTGGGTAATCCTGTGTCGTATGACACCCAAGGCCCAGAGCGGTCCTGTGTCGTATGACATCCGTGGCCTGGACAGACTGCCTCAACCCATTTCCTTGTAATTCAATTTCATTAATTGTAAGTGGGATGTGGCCTCCCATAGCAAAAGGTTCACAAGTTGTAATATCTCATTTTGATTAATAAAGCAAAACATTAAATCGCATCTTATTACATATATTGTCTCACACTATTGCACACACGTTTGAATGATTTGAATGTTGAACATAGAAAGACTCGTCTACGGACGAGGCGTGTTGGGTGAAATCTCAAGTTCTTCCCAACACGTAACCTGACCCCCGGACCCATTTTCTCTTTAAAAAAGGTTTTTCAATGTTTTCCTTAAAAACGGCGTGGCGACTCCCAAGATAATTTATTTTATCTTACACATTTTTTCGGTGAGCGTTCATTCAGCAGGCCCCCGTGTCTATCAAGAGTCTGCTCGTCGTATACCCATCTATTAATCCTGGGTTAACGAGGACTTTCTCTCTAGCCGCCACATTGGTTGCCAGCTCGTCCGGATAGAAACTAATCATCTCGTCTCTGATATAGCTTCTTGGGGGGACATAAGGTGCCTTGCTGAGTTAGAATATTTTGTGTTTGATGGCAATGTTACTAGCTTGCTCCGTAATGACGCCCAAATTCATCCTAGGCTGCCTCGGCTCTGGATGTCCACCCCCCAGGTCGCTCACCACCGCCTGTTTGAGGCCTTTTCACATACGCATCGAGCCTTCCCTGATCGACCATCCTCTGAATGATACGCTTCAAGCTCATACAATCCTCAGTAGTATGGCCCGTGTCTTTGTGATACTCACAATACTTGGTGTTATCCCTTCTGAACTTATTTGCTGGGTTCATTGGGGCAGGTGTGCCTAGTGTTGGTGTTATGCCCTAGGCCTATGATTCATAGACTTATATGTTGACATTATTTATTATTATATGAGATGTTTATCAATTGATTATTATATGTTTTGTATATTTGTTAATAATAATCTGCGTCCCTAATTATTAAGAGAATAATTAGTATAATTGTCAATGGATAATCATGTGATGATTATATGCATAGAGATGCACATTGAAATTATGAGTACTTGTTAGAGAACAAGTGACTGGACATGACCCGCATGAGATTTATGACATGGTCAAGTGTTATAAGTAAATCTCATAAGGTTACTTCATTTAGTCCACTAGACTCCGAGATTATCATGACCTTACATATGATGAAAAGTCATGTTTGATTTTAGTCAAACGATATCTTAACACGATATCCATAAAGGCTATCTTTGGCATGATCGGATTCATGATGGGAAGGATGATAAGTCAAGATGGAATTTGTCCCTCGAAAGAGAGATGTTTTGCTTGGGCCCTCGATGAGTGATAATGATGAAAGTGTATGGCCGTACCCCAATATGATTGGAATTATCATTATACTCAAGGAATCGAGAAAGCATTGAACTTAGACAAGTTGACAATGACCATGACTTGTGTTCAATATAACATTGTGAGACAAAGGGAGAAATGGAAGTACACCGTTGGAAACGTGAACTCTTACGTTACATTATTTGGGTAGACATAATGGCTTGCTAGAGTCCGCTTATGTCTTATGAGGTTCGATATGATCGAACTCATTGCCAACATAATGTAATCCTATTGGGTCACACACAACTAGAATGAATTGGTTAAACCGGAGGAAGATTGATTGAGAGTATCAGTATCTGGCTATATATGTCACGCGACATATTAAGCCAATGGCTTAATATACCGCGCGACATAATAGGCCAGTACGCGGTTTGACAGCCTGTCTCTCCTAATACGATTAGGAGAGGTATTCCCTACTATTGTAGTATAAATACAAGGGTTACGTCGGACCTAAAAGGTCAGCCGAAATTTTTCAAGTAAAATTCATAATTAAATACTCTCAATATTCTTCAAGGTTTAGATCTAGCAATCATCAAGAAGTTGTTCTTGGATTCATTCAAAGGTGTGGATACCAAAAGAGGGTCTTCGCTCGTTCATCGATCAAGGCCTAGAGTTCAAGCAAGTTGAAGAACGAAGTTTGTGATTCAATATCACATAATCAAAATCGTTCGATAGCTCAAGACCGGAAAGCGTTTCAAGGTTGGTTTAATTCTATCTCATAGGAATTTAAATTAATTGTATAGAACGGATCCTAGGGCTTCTTGGGTTTTATGTTTTAATGCTTAAATTCCGCTGCGCATGGACCCGTAAAACCCAACAGTGGTATCAGAGCCCCGTTCGTATGATTAAGTTTGAATTAACATGCTAGATTTAAGATATAAATTGTTTATATGCTTAATGCATGTTTTGTATGCGATAGAATTTTTAATTGTTTATGTGAAACAATGTGAAAATCGTTTTCGAATTATGCTTTGAATTAAATACGTAAAAGGCCGTTTTTATATGATTTAATTGGTTGTAATCTGTATTGGTTCGAATCTGGAATTCTGTTACTTGGCTACTTTAGTCGCGCGACATGATGAGCCATGAGGAATTCGGGTTATACGCTTTGTTTGGTCGCGCGACATATCAAGCCTCGGGCCGATGTTGTCACGCGACATAATAAGCCAAAACCGGCGTAATCGGTTTGTTCAATTTTACGCTATCTCGTGATTGTGTTTACAATCGATATGTTCATATGAAAATCTGGATGTTATAAAATTGAGTTTATAATGCCATGCTAGATTGATTCATTGATATGCATGATTAATTGATTAAAATGTGATTTTAATAATTATTGCGATGCATGTTTTAATTGTTCTTACATGCTAAGAATTTTTAATTAGATGTTTAGTTGAAACATGATATTTAGTTTCCTAATATGTTTAGATTTAGACATTGTAAATTTTGGATCTTATGATTGTTTATGGAAACAAGTCATAAATACGCGAAATTTAAAAGGAAGCGATTGTTTATAAAGGTAGGGATTATGTTGCCTAATCGTGAGTTGATTTCTAATTATGCATGTCTAGGAAGAGTTACTGTCTAAGGAAGAGTTGGTACTTAAGAAGTCCTTGTGGCTCACCTATCTTCCTGGGAACTTACCAAGTGCATGATTTTGACTATCTTTCTGATATGCTTATAATCTACCTTTAAAGAACCTTCATTTAACTTTTAAGTTCTTTATGCCAATTCATGATTAAACACTTGAGACCATTCGGATAGTTTTGGGTAGGCTTGCCATAGCAAGGTGCTTTGATTCTATTCGAATGCGAGCAAGATGAGGAAATGGTGGTTCCTATAAGTTTAATATGAATGAACTTAATTGGAGTTATCAAAATGGTTTTGGACCCAAGGCATAAGATGAGATTAAAATATGCCTAGACATATGATGTCTTGAATGAATCTCATAAAAGATCTAAGAGTCATATATGTGATATGATTGATGTTTTCTACCTAATTAATTTAATTTTGAGCGGTTTGCCATAGCAAACTTGAAATTGAATTAAAGTTGGATCTTAGCCCATTAAATGTATATTATGCTTATTTGCATTTGAAGGTGTATAATTTAGTGGGAGCATTTATTTAAATGCATTATACTTCTCATATAATATGTTTACTTATATGTGTTCATATTTTATGTATATCTTTTTGTAGAATAAATGGCATCAAACAATAATCACTTTTCACTGCGATCTCGTCCTTGAGAAGGAAAAGTTGGAAGAGAATGGTACAAACTATATGGATTGGATCCGTAGTTTGAGAATTGTTCTCAAACAAGAGGAGAAAGCGTACGTTCTCGATGAACCTATTCCACTGAACTGCCGCCAACGCCGCTAGGGCAATAAGGGAACAATATACGAAGCACAAGCGTGACTCTACGGAGATGTTGGTTGCCTTATGCTCTCCGCCATGTGCAAGAACCTTCGTAAGGATCTTGAGCACTTGGGGACAGTCGAATTAAACAATCGGCCGATGGAAATGTTCCAAGTTCAAGCTAGGCAAGAGAGGTACAACACGGTTGCGGCCTTGACCTCATGCAAGATGAGTGAAGGACAAGCCGTTGGTCCCGTGCTCTCAAGTTAAAGGGCCACATTGAGCATCTTGAAAGGCTCGGTTTTCCAATTAGCCAAGAGTTGGCTACCGACATAATATTGAATTCCTTACCTAAAAGTTTTAGTCATTTCATAATGCACTATAACATGGGTGGAATGAATAGAAACCTTTCCGAGTTAGTTCAAATGTTGACTACTGCGGAAACCAATATTGTCGAGAAGAAAACCGACCAAGTGCTAATGGTTAACAAGGGGAAAGGGTTCAAGGGTAAAGGAAAAGCAAAGGTTGCCAAGCCCAAAGAGGCTTCCAAGCCTAAAGAGGCTAAGCCTAAGTCCCAAGAGGACGCAGTCTGCTTCCATTGCAATGAGATTGGACATTGGAGGAGAAACTGCGCAAAATACAAGGAAGCACTGAAGAAGGGCAAAGGAGTTGCTTCAACTTCAGGTATCTTTGTTATAGATATATTCCTATCTACTTCTAGTTCTTGGGTATTGGATACCGGATGTGGAACTCACATTTGTCTAAATGTGCAGTGGTCTAAAGAAACGAGGAAGGATGCTTAAGGAAGGCAAAGTAGACCTACGTGTGGGGAATGGAGCAAAGAGTTCTTTGCATTAGCCGTAGGAACTTATGAAGTTACTTTACCTAGTGGACTAATACTTGTTTTGAACAATTGTTATTACGTTCGACTTTAAGTAGGAATATTATTTCGATTTCGGCTTTGGATGATGAAGGTTTTAATTTTCTTATACGTGATAAGAAATTTTCTATTTACAAGAGTGATATGCATTATTGTCTTTTTGTTTCATTCAATGGCCTTTATATTCTTGATGTTGAAAGTCAAGATAATGATGTCTATAACATTAATAAGAGATCTAAACCCAATGATGTAAACCACACTTACTTATGGCATTGTCGTCTTGGCCATATAAACGAGAAACGCATTTCTAAACTCCACAAAGATGGATTTTTGGACTCACATGATTATGAATCATATGAGACATGCGAGTCTTGTTTACTTGGCAAGATGACCAAGGACCCATTTACCAAAACCGGTGAAAGGGCGGGCGACTTATTAGGACTCATACATACCGATGTATGTGGGTCTATGAGTAGCGATGCTAGGGGAGGATTTCGGTACTTCATAACATTCACTGATGATTATAGTAGATTTGGATATGTTTATCTAATGAAACATAAGAGTGAATCGTTTGAGATATTTCGAATATTTCAAAATGAGGTGCAAAATCAACTTGGCAAAACTATTAAGGTACTTCGATCCGATCGAGGTGGTGAATATTTGAGCCAAGAATTTGACATCATCTTAAGAGTTGTGGAATCGTTTGAACTCTCTCCACCCGAACACCACAATGGAATGGTATTGTCTGAGAAAGGAGGAATAGAACTTTGTTGGACATGGTTCGTTCTATGATGAGTCAAGTTGAGCTTCCTTTATCCTTTTGGGGACATGCACTAGAAACCGCTGCTTTCACTATAAACGAGTTCCTACCAAATCGGTTCAAAAGACCCCATATGAGATGTGGCATGGAAGAAAACCTAGTTTGTCTTTCATGAAGATTTGGGGTTGCGATGCATATGTCAAGAAGTTAACTTCCGACAAGCTAGCACCTAAATCGATAAATGTGTTTTCGTGGGTTATCCTAAGGAAACCAAAGGATACTATTTCTACAACCGAAACGAGAACAAAGTGTTTGTTGCTCGAAATGGTACTTTCTTAGAAAAAGAGTTTCTTCGCAAAGGAACCAGTGAGAGTAAAATAGATCTCGAAGAAATTCGAGAACCCGAAAACAACATTGAACCAATGGTAGAGACTGAACCAAGTTCACAAAGAGTTGTGGAACCGGTTCAAGATGCACAAGTTCTTCGCCGAAGTGGTAGGTCACGATCCGAACCCGAGAGATATGGATTTCTCATTACGGAAAGTGATGAAGTGGAGTTAATCGAAAACGATGAACCTACTTGCTACCAAGAAGTGATATCCGCTCCTGATTCGGAAAAATGGCAAGAGGCCATGAAGTCCGAATTACAATCCATGGCTTATAATCAAGTTTGGAACTTGATTGATCCACCCGAAGGTGTAAAAACTATAGGGTGCAAATGGGTCTTCAAGAAGAAGACCGACATGGATGGAAAGGTGCACACCTATAAGGCTAGGCTTGTAGCCCCAAGGGATATAGGCGATTCATGGCATAGACTATGATGAAACCTTTTAAGCTTTGTAGCCCAGCTATGCTTAAGTCTATTAGAATTTTAATTGCCATAGACGCATATTATGACTATGAGATATGGCAAATGGATGTCAAAACAGCTTTCCTTAATGGGAAGTTACTTGAGGATGTATACATGATACAACCTGAAGGTTTTGTCAGTCCAAAAAATTCTAACAAGGTGTGTAAGTTGCAGAAATCCATTTATGGATTAAAGCAAGCTTCTAGGAGTTGGAATCTACGTTTTGATGAAGCAATCAAGGAGTTTGGCTTTATCAAGAACGAAGATGAACCTTGTGTGTACAAGAAAATTAGTGGGAGCGTAGCACTCTTTTTAGCGTTGTATGTCGACGATATCTTACTCATTGGAAATGACGTTTCGCACTCTGTTTGTTAAGTCTTGGTTAGGAAAGTGTTTTTCAATGAAAGATATGGGCGAAGCCGCATATATCCTTGGTATCAAGATCTATAGAGATAGATCCAAGAGGATGATTGGTTTAAGTCAAAGTACTTACATTGACAAAGTCCTTAGAAGATTCCAAATGGAAAATTCTAAAAGAGGGAATTTATCAATGTTGCATGGTATATCTCTTAGCAAGAATCAAAGTCCTAAGACTAACGATGAGCGAAAGAGAATGAATGGTATTCCATATGCTTCGGCAATTGGGTCTATCATGTATGCTATGTTATGTACTAGACCCGATGTCTCGTGTGCTCTAAGCATGACGAGTAGGTACCAATCGGATCCCGGTGAACCACATTGGATAGCGATCAAGAATATCCTTAAGTACTTACGAAGAACTAAGGATGCATTCTTGGTCTTTGGAGGAATGGAAGAAGATCTTGTAGTAAAAGGCTACACGAGATGCTAGTTTCCAAACCGACAAAGATGATTCAGAATCGTGATCTGGATTTTTGTTTACGCTTAATGGAGGAACCGTGAGTTGGAAAAGTTCCAAGCAAAGTACCGTCGCGATTCTACAACCGGCCGAGTACATAGCGGCATCCGATGCAGCTAAGGAAGCAGTTTGGATCAAGAAGTTCATTAGTGATTTGGAAGTCGTTCCAAGCATCGAGACCCTATTGAACTTCTTTGTGATAACAATGGTGCCATTGCACAAGCAAAGGAACCAAGATCACACCAGAGATCCAAACACATACTTCGACGTTTCCACATTATCCGTGAGATATGTGAAAGGGAAGACGTTAAGATATGCAGAGTAGACACAGATGACAACGTGGCGGACCCACTAACTAAGGCTCTCTCGCAAGCTAAACATGATGGTCATGTTAGGGCCATGGGTATTCGATACATGGTAGATTGGGCCTAGTGCAAGTGGGAGGCTTGTTGGTGTTATGCCCTAGGCCTATGATTCATAGACTTATATGTTGACATTATTTATTATTATATGAGATGTTTATCAATTGATTATTATATGTTTTGTATATTTGTTAATAATAATCTGCGTCCCTAATTATTAAGAGAATAATTAGTATAATTGTCAATGGATAATCATGTGATGATTATATGCATAGAGATGCACATTGAAATTATGAGTACTTGTTAGAGAACAAGTGACTGGACATGACCCGCATGAGATTTATGACATGGTCAAGTGTTATAAGTAAATCTCATAAGGTTACTTCATTTAGTCCCTAGACCTGAGATTATCATGACCTTACATATGATGAAAAGTCATGTTTGATTTTAGTCAAACGATATCTTAACACGATATACATAAAGGCTATCTTTGGCATGATCGGATTCATGATGGGAAGGATGATAAGTCAAGATGGAATTTGTCCCTCGAAAGAGAGATGTTTTGCTTGGGCCCCTCGATGAGTGATAATGATGAAAGTGTATGGCCGTACCCCAATATGATTGGAATTATCATTATACTCAAGGAATAAAGAAAGCATTGAACTTAGACAAGTTGACAATGACCATGACTTGTGTTCAATATAACATTGTGAGACAAAGGGAGAAATGGAAGTACACCATTGGAAACGTGAACTCTTACGTTACATTATTTGGGTAGACATAATGGCTTGCTAGAGTCCGCTTATGTCTTATGAGGTTCGATATGATCGAACTCATTGCCAACATAATGTAATCCTATTGGGTCACACACAACTAGAATGAATTGGTTAAACCGGAGGAAGATTGATTGAGAGTATCAGTATCTGGCTATATATGTCACGCGACATATTAAGCCAATGGCTTAATATACCGCGCGACATAATAGGCCGCACGCGGTTTGATGACTGTCTCTCCTAATACGATTAGGAGAGGTATTCCTACTATTGTAGTATAAATCTGAGGGTTCCAATCGGACCTAAAAGGTCAGCCGAAATTTTTCAAGTAAAATTCATAATTAAATACTCTCAATATTCTTCAAGGTTTAGATCTAGCAATCATCAAGAAGTTGTTCTTGGATTCATTCAAAGGTGTGGATACCAAAAGAGGGTCTTCGCTCGTTCATCGATCAAGGCCTAGAGTTCAAGCAAGTTGAAGAACGAAGTTTGTGATTCAATATCACATAATCAAAATCGTTCGATAGCTCAAGACTGGAAAGCGTTTCAAGGTTGGTTTAATTCTATCTCATAGGAATTTAAATTAATTGTATATAACGGATCCTAGGGCTTCTTGGGTTTTATGTTTTAATGCTTAAATTCCGCTGCGCATGGACCCGTAAAACCCAACACCTAGCTCGACCGTATTCATTATTTCAGTTCGACTCACCGTTAGGGGAGTGAAAGCTTCAGGCACTTTCTCAGTCGCCCTGGTTCTATTCTTACCATTCTTGTTGTTTCCCCCATTCTTGACCGAGTCTCTCTTATCATCAACGACCTCAACCTTGGGGACTTTCCCATTCTTCTTCTCTTTTCTCTCCTCGGCCAATGCCACATTGTAGGCCTTCTCGAACAGCTCTTTTCGAGTAGTCACAGTTCGAACCGTCAGCTCGTAGTCCATATCCGCAGAAGTAATTCCACTCCTGAAACAATTGATCACCTCCTTGTCTGTGAGGTCCTCCTCGATCTTGTCGACCATCTCCTTAAACTTGGTGTAGTAGCTCATCGAGCTTTCATTTTTCCCTTGCACCAAGTTGTTTAGATCGGTGACTGTCATCTTCCGAGCTCCAGCAGTTGAGAAGCGATCCAAAAATTTCCTCCTCATGTAAGTCCACGTCGAGATGCAACCTGGTGCCAAACCATTGAACCAAGTGAGGGCTACCCCAGTAAGCGTGCTTGTTAGTGCCTTGCACATCATGTCGTCCTCGTTGGAGACAAAGCACATGGTTGCCTCCAAGTGTTGTATATGGCTTTTGGCGTTGGTTGCACTCGGATATTTTTCCAGGACAGGCAATCTGAAACCTGGCGGAGGTCGACGGTCGAGCAACTCCTTGGCCAAGGGTCGAAGAGCAAAACCATCTCGCTCGTCCTTTCTAACATCCTCCTTTTTGTCGGCTTCCCATTGCTCAAACTTCCTCTTCCATAGGAGCCATTCTCTAGCATCTGGCCTGTCGTCCCTAGCCTGGGAGACGTCGTTTGACCTTTGCCTTTCTTCTCGATGATGTTCTCTCCCAGAGTTGGCTCTGTGCCTATCACTCCTAGGAGGAGTTATCTCTCTGTTTCTCCTGTCCCTGTGAGAGGGTGACCTCACTGAAGGAAGTGGCGACCTGCGCCTTTCATCTCTAACGGGCGACCTGCGCCTATCATCTCCAAGTGGCGACCTGCGCCTACCTTCTCTAACTGGCGACCTGCGCCTATCTCCTCTGTGGGATTGTGACCTTTCAGTCCTGGCAGGCCTGTTCCTTTCGGCCTCTCTTTGCCGTCTCAACTCAGACTCAGCCTCCTGTTCCCGGTTGGTGTTGAGGTGACTTCTCAAGTCGTCAGGTGGAATTGGCATGTGAGTTCGAATATGAGGAATGATTTGTCGATCACCGTTCTGCTGGGCACTTCCTCCTTGCCTAACACTCCTTTCACGTTGTCTATTTGAAACATGGGAGGGAGCTACTCTCTCCGACCTCCTATCAGTCTGCTCTGGCTCTTCCTCCATAGCTAACAACTCTGCTAGGATCTGAGCTCGTTCTAGAAGCATCTCTTTTCTGCTGAGGGGATTAGATGAGGGACCTGCCCTATCCCCTGTAGCCCTTTGTCCCGTGTGGCGCTTTGGAAGAGGTGGCACTCCCTGCCCATCCATAAGTCGCTTGTCTTTTCATCTACCATCTGGCAAACCTCTGCCATCAGCAATACTATTAGAGCGTGTCGCTCTAGCATGATGGCGAGGTGGAGGGGGAGGAGGCAAGTTGACATTTCCAGCATTGTGTTGGGTTTCGAGGGTCCATGCGCAGCGGAATAAGCAATAACTTGAAAAACCCCAAGCCCTAGAATCCGTTCTAGATGATTAATTAAGAAAAGATGAAATAGAAATACCAACCTTGAATGCTTTTGCCTTTGATAAACTTGACCCAACTCCAGATTGAATGACCTTGTTAATCCTTGATGAACGAACGGGAATCACGAACTAAAGATCTTGACGAGCGAAGATCCTCTATGTGTATCCACGCGAAGAACGAACCCTAGAACTCTTCTAGGAGGATTGCTAGATCCTATTGATTGAAACACCTTTCAATCAATGAAGAACAATGGATTTGGTAGTGTTTGATTCTCAATTCTCAATTGAAATCTCTCACTTTTAGTGTTTCTCTCAAGCCAAAACGTTCTAATGACGGCTAGGGCAACCAGGGGCAAGTATTTATACGTTACAAATAAAAGCCCTTTTCAAAAACCCTAAAATTAGGTCATTTACGTATCAGTCCAGGCCCGACGGGACGACTCGTCCCCCAGGGCACGAGTCGTCCCCTTGGGACCTTCCACTGATCCTGGCGTCCCCTTGAGAGGCACGACTTGGCTTTGCTCATGGGACGAGTCGTCCCTTTGGGCACGACTCATGCCCTAGAGCACGAGTCGTCCCTCGGGACATCCCTACGAATCATCCTTCCCTTTATGGGGAATAGTTAGTTCAGACTGGGGACGAGTCGTCCCCTGAGCATAGAAAACCCATATTCTTCATTTTTGACAATTCGTTCGATGCGTGTGACCCCATAGGACCATGCTATGTTGGCAATGAGTCCGATCACATCGATCCTCATAAGACATGAGCGGAGTCTAGCAAGCCATCATGCCTACCCAAATAGTATAATATCAAGTTCGATTTTCCTACATAGAACATATCACAATCCCATTGTCACACGATGTTATATTGAACATGAGTCATGGTCCACGTCAACTCATATTGTTCAATGCTTTCTCGTTATCAAGTAAATTGATTTAATCGAATGACATTAATCACATTAATTCATTCGGGCATGGCCATGCACTACATCAATCTTACTTACGAGTGGCCTAGCAAACATCTCTCTTTACGAGGGACAATTTCCATCTTGACTTATCATTCTTCCTAACAAGAATCATACCATGCCAATGATAGCCCTTATTGTCATCCGGTTAAAGACAACGTTAAACTATATCAAACATGATATTCATCGAGCGGAAGACGATGATAATCTCAGGTCAAAGGATATCAATGATATGACTATATGAGATCTAATTATGACATTTGACCATGACATAGATCTCATAATGGGTCAAGTCCAGTACCTTGTTCTCTAACAAGTACCCATGAATCTAATGTGCATCTCCATGCATATAATCATCACATGATTATCCATTAGACTTCATACTAGTGCTTCATAAGTACTGAGGACACGATTATTATAATAAAACATGCAAACGTATATAACAATCAAAGAAACAATCTCATATATAAATGAACAATGACATTACATAAAGGTCTATCTCTATAGGCTTAGGGCACTAACACCTACAGTCTCCCACTTGCACTAGGCCCAATCATTCATGTATCTTATACCCATGGACCTAACATGACCGTCATGTTTAACTTGTGGTAAAGGCTTGGTGAGAGGGTCCGAGATGTTGTCATCCGTTGGTACCTTGCATATCTTGACGTCCTCCCTTTCACAGATTTCTCGAATGAGGTGGAAACGTCTCAAAATGTGTTTGGATCGCTGATGTGACCTTGGTTCTTTTGCTTGGGCAATAGCACCATTATTGTCACAGAACAGCTCTATCGGGTTAGTGATACTCGGAACGACTTCTAAGTCACTAACGAACTTCTTGATCCAAACCGCCTCCTTAGCCGCATCCGATGCTGCTATGTATTCGGCTTCTGTTGTAGAATCAGCAACAGTACTTTGTTTGGAACTCTTCCAACAAACAGCACCTCCATTTAGCATAAACACAAAACCAGACTGCGATCTATAGTCATCTTTGTCGGTTTGGAAGCTTGCATCTGTGTAACCCTTTACAACCAGATCATCTTCCATTCCTCCATATACCAAGAATACATCCTTAGTTCTTCTCAAGTACTTAAGGATATTCTTGACAGCTATCCAATGGTTCTCACCAGGATCAGACTGGTATCTACTCGTTGCGCTTAGAGCGTACGAGACATCGGGTCTAGTACATAACATGGCATACATGATAGACCCAATTGCCGAAGCATATGGTATATCACTCATCCTCTTTCGCTCATCATTTGTCTTAGGACAATGAGTCTTGCTAAGAGTAATGCCATGTCCCATTGGCAAGTTCCCTCTCTTAGAATTTTCCATGCGGAATCTTCTAAGGACCTTGTCAATATATGTACTCTGACTCAAACCAATCATCCTTCTTGATCTATCTCTATAGATCTTGATACCAAGGATATAAGCCGCTTCACCCATATCTTTCATTGAGAAACATTTTCCTAACCAGGACTTTACAGTCTCAAGTGCAGGAACATTGTTTCCAATGAGTAAGATGTCATCGATATATAACACCAGAAATAGCACTATGCTCCCACTTATCTTCTTGTATACACAAGGTTCATCTTCGTTTTTGATGAAGCCAAACTCTTTGACTGATTCATCAAAACGTAGATTCCAGCTCCGGGAAGCTTGCTTCAATCCATAAATGGATCTCTGCAACTTACACTGTGAGGACCCCGACCCGGAACCTACACGTGTCCCGAGCTGGAGCGTCCTCAAACTAACCCCAAATATCCTAAAATTTTTTTAAAAACTTTGATTTAACTTTCAAACACTACACCATTAACATACCCATTTCAAAACAACTCTACTCCTTTCTACTATGGAGGAAGAGTTGACCAACTCCGAAAGTAATAAATGATTTTAGTTACAAAAAGATGTCGAATATAAAATAGAATTAAAGTTTATGAATACAAACCCTTTAAAAGAATTATGCCAAAAATACACATTCTACACCAACCTATACATAACCCGACAATTCCCAAAATACCACTTCTAAACTCCTTTCCGCCCTTACTTGGTCGGTCCACATTGTCTCGGAATCTAAAACAAGAAGGGAGAGGGGTGAGAATAAATCTCAATGAGCTATTATGAATGCAAGAAGATGCCAAACAAGATGCAACACATAGCATGGTAGCACATAACACATTATGAAAGCGGTAAACACATTACGTTACCTCATTTTACCTTTTCCCGTGCGAACAATAAGTCGTACAACGTGGGAGTAAAACTCCACTCTTTGGTGAATTGCCTCCAGCACATTCACCTCTTATAGGACTCATACCCCAGAGATCCATATAAGAAAAGATACCTATAATAGAGTATCCAAAAATAATATATTCCCCGTACACCAATCGCAGGCAGTCGGTAAAGGCTTCTTCATGCTCAATACAAGTCGCTAGCGCGGCCCCACTCTGTGGCCACGAGAGGGGGAGGGTCACGGTATGATGGACCTTCAATCACTTATAGAACAAATCAATAATTGATTTGACTTCCATCATACCCACCCGAACGCATTCAAGCACATAATAGTTACTTGAATTATAATCCACAAAAAGGGATAATCATATAACAACATGGTAAAATATACTCATGATTCATCCATACTATAGTGCAACAGATTCATGTAATACACTATGCATAATACCATTAACGAATTTAAATTCAAGTAAGGTATCCATATAAACACATAATCCACACCGGGATACCATATAACAATACCAAATAATTCACAAAGGGGATAAACAATATAGTCACATGGTAAAATATACTCATGTTCAACCAATATCATAGTGCAACAATTAATTAACACACCATGCACAATATAAACAATGTATATGAACTCAAGTAAGGCAAGGAAGTATTATCGATCCATCTTACAAGGTCACTATACAATACTACATAGCTCCTATAAAGGCTCAAGCTCAAATTACCAAGTGGGAGTCACAATTTATAAGAGATCAACTAAGATTGCCAAACAATTTCTGATTCAGACTTAACGTGCTTCCGTAGTTCCATAGTAACTCAATTAAGGTGTCATTAAAGGATACAATTGTCCTAAGTATAACTTAGGTTAAAAGGATTATTTCGTATCCGAAAGGGTCAGGTTCCAAACTTTATATTGGTTAAGGATCAAGCTAGGAGGTTACTAGTGAAAATTCAGCGAAACGGGGAACTAGGCCAAATCTGCCAACATGGGCGACCGCCCATAACCTCTTGGGCGACCGCCCAAGAGGGATTTCCAAGCACCCTAACTTCTGCCAAGATGGGCGGCCGCTCATCACCACTTGGGCGACCGCCCAAGACTATTTTCAGCACATTTCGAATTTCCAACTTATTTTTACATAGATTATTTTCCCTTAAATCTTTCTTCATTTCAAGAACACCAAGGAGGATTCTAACCTTACATAACTCATCTTAAATCATCCAAACCCAAGATAATATATACTTAGATTATTTACCACTTAATTTCCCACCCATTTCACTATCACATTCTAATTATAAACTTCTTAGTTTAATCAACCCAAATAATCATAAACCTAGACTATTCCCACAAGATTTCCAACTCCTTCACCAATACATTTCAAGTTAATTCCTTTAAACTAAATTCACCCATTTCATACAATCAACTCAACCTCTAAGAACCATAACATCCTTCCATGTCATTTATCACATTCTCAAGTCCAAAAGTGGTCTAAAGCAATTAAACAACCATTATCATTACAAGAACAACATTAGCTAGTTCATGAGCATTCATAGAAGGGAAGGGTCATAATAACTCACCTTGGGATAGGAGACGGATTATGGATTTCTTGAGCTTGAAGAACTCCTCTTGGTCTCCCGATTACAAAAGTGGCCTCGGATCTAAAAATGGTGAAGGTTTGATCTTGGTAGGAGCTTGAGAAGATGAAGCTTCATCCATGGAAGGTTGAGAGAGAAAGTGAAGAGAAGAAGATGAAGAAGGAGGGAGGAGTATAAATGTGGTCAAGAGAGAGGGGGGGCGGCTCAAGAGGGATTTGGGGAGGGTTTTAGGGGAGTTGTCCCCTACTAAAATTACTCCCTACCAAAACTCTTTCATTATTTTTAAATTAATTCTCCCAACCCAACATTTTATTTGTCCAATTTATTACCACTCCATTTTATTACTTTATTTATTTCTACTTATTATTTTTCCTTATCATTCTATCCTAATATAAGAAATTTACAGGATATAAAATAAACACATAAGGTTGATATTAATATTACAAGTATATAATGTTATATTAAAATTGTGTCTAGGGTTAGGGTCGTTACACTCACTCCCTTAAAGAAAATTCGTCCCGAATTTTAAAAGACTTACCTAAATGTTCAATCCGCCTCGGTTACTCATGCATACCTCAGACTCCAATTCCCATATAGTCTCTTCAATTTGTGATTCTTTCCCCAAAATTTTCTAATTCTATTAATAATATGATATTACCACTTAATGATCCAAGCATACTATACGAATATCACTAACACGAATTTTCCGATCTCAATGAAAATATAAATAAATAAAGTATTACAACTTAGGTCACTAAATACATTACATTATCACATTAAAACTTTAAATACTCTATAAGCTTCTCCAAGCCAGTCTATAAGTCAAACCACCGACCTTTCCTAAACTTCAAATGGGTTATCAAACTTTGGCGCCACTTTATCTTAGGTCTTGCCTCTCCAATTTCACCCCAACAAATTAGAGATCGATATTTTCTTCCCAAACTATGTCTCATACGGTTTTATCTAAATGTTAGAATGACAACTACTATTATACGCACTCAACCCTTGGTAACCATACGTACTATTGACTATTAACATCCATTGTTCATGCCCGTAGCATCTCATCAATAACAATTAATGATTCCTCAACTTTTTACAAGGTTAAACTTAATAGCATTCCTACCTTCCCCAAAAGGACCTTCCCGAACGATGTCTATCCAATCTATTTAACACTATGGGTTTTATACAATCGAACTATCCCCTAACATATGTGAGGACTTTATTAATAACATCTCATCAAGCTATATATATAACGAGTAGAAAATATAATTCAACTTTTTATAACAAAATAACATACCCTTCATTACTTCCAATGCAACTAAATCACAAAATCTATAGTGATAAAACTCTCAAGTTCAACCTAGAACTCTAAATATTTTAATAAATCTCCTAACGTCAACATTCTATTATCACAATTCCATATTCCAATTATGTTCAGGACTAGTGACAAATCAATTTTCAAATTGAAGGGTTGGCCGCCCACAACGGAGCCGATCCAACTCCAAAACAAAACCGAGTTTACAGCGACCGACACAATAACAACCCCACAATTTATTGAATCAATTCTCGGATCAAAACTTGAATACAACTAATCATTATAGGGAAACTAGGTTGCTTTTCTACTTGCTTCTGTGCGAACTATAACTTTAAAGTAACATGTCTTTCGAAAATTCACAACATCTTTCAGAATTTCAAATGATAATATAAAAAGAGATCCAAAGAGACCCGAATGGTTTACTTATTTAAAACCGGCCCATACCAGTTTTAATTAACTAAACCACTCAGAAATTTCAAAGGATTGATAAGCTAACAAAAATAACTCGAGTGATTTAATTATCTACAACCGTCCCATACCAGTGGTAGATAGTTAAATTACTCACAGATTTTAATTTACACGAAAATGGTTTACTGACCTTATTAAATCATCTATCCCCGAAGGGCACAATTGCTCATACCGAAGTTCAATATACAATCCAAAGTTTTAAAGCACATTTAAAACACTTCTAACATAATATTCTTGTTTAACTTCTATTTATAGTGTAGCCACCACTCATAATATTTATACTTAGTTAATTTCTCTATAAGAAAACACAATCTCGCAATACTATTACTATCTCCGATAAATAACACTAAAACAACCATTAAGATTATAAACTAGGTAAATCATCCTCAATCCAATAATGTCTCAAGTTGTATATTCAACACTTTTACTTAATTTGAGTCATCTATCCCCTACCTTTGATATTAGTATCGTACTTAGCAACAACATATTGTAAACATCTAGTTCCCAATCAAATACTATAATTTCTAAATCAGAAAATATAATTGGAACTCACATAGATCAATCATTCCCGAATTTCAATTAAACATTACAGTATACTCTAACTTAACTCTCAATAACCATCAACAAACTCAAAATCCGTATAACGTCAATATCTTTCAAGCATCACACTAATCCCTCATATGATTCACGTAACTAAGTCGACCTATAGTATATAATCATCCTAAAGTATCCTGTCTTCCAATAAGATTCATCCCCATTTTCTCAACTAATGATAATCAATTCTCAAAACGAACCATATACATATATTACCAATTTCTGAAGTTGATCCTTTAAGTCACCAATAACTGTATCTATTATACTTCTTCGCATTTATCCTATTTACCTCTCCATAACTAATACACAATCCACAATTCAAAACGGTCATACTAGATAGAAATGTTTTCTTAAGCATATCCTTAAAGCAATTTTTCACGGAAATTGTAACACTACTCCGAAAAATTCAACTAATAACCATTGAGTATCCTACTAGTTTCTAAAATCAGTCATGCAAATTATCAACAAGTGATAACGAATACCTATTGCTTACAGTTACTAATTTGAGATCTCTATAACCTTATAATTAACCACCAAGTATCATCTTTTCTAAATACAGTAACAATTTATCCTTACTGAGAATCGCTATGCTAGTTATCTTCTTTATCAATTAATTTCTCAAGTTGAATCATCAATTCCATCATCCCAATTTGTATACTCTATCTAGGGATCCGAATACCAAAATAGTGACTTATATCTACTCAGATTCGATATCCTGGTATGATACCTGATGAAAACCCATTTTTGAAACTTACTTGAAAAACACCACTTAGTCAACTTATAGGGTGATATTACTTACAAAAATATCTGATTTCCTATTCAATTTAGTAGCAAGAATTCAATCAATCTCTTCTTAGAGAATAAACTTATAGCACCTAAAGCAATTATATGTCAGTTCTATAAGGACTCGTACTCACGATATCTTATAAACCATAAAATCCCACTTAGACCATTATTTTCAATACTAGTCTCATATATCTAGTCTCCACCACGAGACACCAATGTATAATTACTTACGCAAGTTATACAACCATGAACCACTCTTAATAGGCCATACTTTCAACATTTACGCATATATGACATAATAGCAAATAATGACTTATCCGCCTCTACCACACATGGAGGCAAGTCAAGTATAGATAAGGAGACTCGCTTTTTGCGACAGTCCTCCTCAAACACATCAACTACTCAATCAATTCAGGTCACTATTACAATATTTCACGGATTGGTATCTCTACCACATCCACCGGCAATCCATGCCCACTTAATCACAATTATCATGAGAATCAAGAATGATTCGAGGTACTCTCCCAACGGAGTAGAACCTCCAATACATAAGGCAACTCTCGGCCATATATGCAAATAAAAATGAAATGAAAAGCTATATGAGAACGAAATGGACGGGGATTTATAAAAGTATGACCCCTAACTCCGGAGACAGGTAATATACCTCAATTGACTGTGGAGGAATCTATCTCTCAATAATGCTCACATTTCCTTGATCCTTTGGTTGGTCCTTATCCTTTTCTGCCATATAACAATTTCCTGCATTAAACCCTCGACGTCAGTTATCACACACTCTCACTCCGCTAGACTCTACCCGAGAACTCTAACCGAGCTCTGATACCAACTGTGAGGACCCCGACCCGGAACCTACACGTGTCCCGAGCTGGAGCGTCCTCAAACTAACCCCAAATATCCTAAACTTTTTTAAAAACTTTGATTTAACTTTCAAACACTACACCATTAACATACCCATTTCAAAATAACTCTACTCCTTTCTACTATGGAGGAAGAGTTGACCAACTCCGAAAGTAATAAATGATTTTAGTTACAAAAAGATGTCGAATATAAAATAGAATTAAAGTTTATGAATACAAACCCTTTAAAAGAATTATGCCAAAAATACACATTCTACACCAACCTATACATAACCCGACAATTCCCAAAATACCACTTCTAAACTCCTTTCCGCCCTTACTTGGTCGGTCCACCTGTCTCGGAATCTAAAACAGTAAAGGGAGAGGGGTGAGAATAAATCTCAATGAGCTATTATGAATGCAGCAAGATGCCAAACAAGATGCAACACATAGCATGGTAGCACATAACACATTATGAAAGCGGTAAACACATTACGTTACCTCATTTTACCTTTTCCCGTCTGAACAATAAGTCGTACAACGTGGGAGTAAAACTCCACTCTTTGGTGAATTGCCTCCAGCACATTCACCTCTTATAGGACTCATACCCCAGAGATCCATATAAGAAAAGATACCTATAATAGAGTATCCAAAAATAATATATTCCCCCGGTACACCAATCGCAGCAGGTCTGTAAAGGCTTCTTCATGCTCAATACAGTCGCTAGCACAGCCCCACTCTGTGGCCACAGAGGGGGGGGTCACCGGTATGATGGACCTTCAATCACTTATAGAACAAATCAATAATTGATTGACTTCCATCATACCCACCCGAACGCATTCAAGCACATAATAGTTACTTGAATTATAATCCACAAAAAGGGATAATCATATAACAACATGGTAAAATATACTCATGATTCATCCATACTATAGTGCAACAGTTCATGTAATACACTATGCATAATACCATTAACGAATTTAAATTCAAGTAAGGTATCCATATAAACACATAATCCACCGGGATACCATATAACAATACCAAATAATTCACAAAGGGGATAAACAATATAGTCACATGGTAAAATATACTCATGTTCAACCAATATCATAGTGCAACAATTAATTAACACACCATGCACAATATAAACAATGTATATGAACTCAAGTAAGGCAAGGAAGTATTATCGATCCATCTTACAAGGTCACTATACAATACTACATAGCTCCTATAAAGGCTCAAGCTCAAATTACCAAGTGGGAGTCACAATTTATAAGAGATCAACTAAGATTGCCAAACAATTTCTGATTCAGACTTAACGTGCTTAGTAGTTCCATAGTAACCCAATTAAGGTGTCATTAAAGGATACAATTGTCCTAAGTATAACTTAGGTTAAAAGGATTATTTCGTATCCGAAAGGGTCAGGTTCCAAACTTTATATTGGTTAAGGATCAAGCTAGGAGGTTACTAGTGAAAATTCAGCGAAACGGGGAACTAGGCCAAATCTGCCAACATGGGCGACCGCCCATAACCTCTTGGGCGACCGCCCAAGAGGATTTCCAAGCACCCTAACTTCGCCAAGATGGGCGGCCGCTCATCACCACTTGGGCGACCGCCCAAGACTATTTTCGGCACATTTCGAATTTCCAACTTATTTTTACATAGATTATTTTCCCTTAAATCTTTCTTCATTTCAAGAACACCAAGGAGGATTCTAACCTTACATAACTCATCTTAAATCATCCAAACCCAAGATAATATATACTTAGATTATTTACCACTTAATTTCCCACCCATTTCACTATCACATTCTAATTATAAACTTCTTAGTTTAATCAACCCAAATAATCATAAACCTAGATTATTCCCACAAGATTTCCAACCCCTTCACCAATACATTTCAAGTTAATTCCTTTAAAATAAATTCACCCATTTCATACAATCAACTCAACCTCTAAGAACCATAACATCCTTCCATGTCATTTATCACATTCTCAAGTCCAAAAGTGGTCTAAAGCAATTAAACAACCATTATCATTACAAGAACAACATTAGCTAGTTCATGAGCATTCATAGAAGGGAAGGGTCATAATAACTCACCTTGGAATAGGAGACGGATTATGGATTTCTTGAGCTTGAAGAACTCCTCTTGGTCTCCCGATTACAAAAGTGGCCTCGGATCTAAAAATGGTGAAGGTTTGATCTTGGTAGGAGCTTGAGAAGATGAAGCTTCATCCATGGAAGGTTGAGAGAGAAAGTGAAGAGAAGAAGATGAAGAAGGAGGGAGGAGTATAAATGTGGTCAAGAGAGAGGGCGGCTCAAGAGGGATTTGGGGAGGGTTTTTAGGGGAGTTGTCCCCTACTAAAATTACTCCCTACCAAAACTCTTTCATTATTTTTAAATTAATTCTCCCAACCCAACATTTTATTTGTCCAATTTATTACCACTCCATTTTATTACTTTATTTATTTCTACTTATTATTTTTCCTTATCATTCTATCCTAATATAAGAAATTTACAGATATAAAATAAACACATAAGGTTGATATTAATATTACAAGTATATAATGTTATATTAAAATTGTGTCTAGGGTTAGGGTCGTTACATACACACTTTATTAGAATCCTTTGGATCGACAAACCCTTCAGGTTGTATCATGTATACATCCTCAAGTAGGTTTTTGTTAAGAAACGCTGTTTTGACGTCCATTTGCCATATCTCATAGTCGTAATATGCGGCTATGGCAATTAGGATTCTAATAGACTTAAGCATTGCTACGGGCGAAAAGGTTTCATCATAGTCAACGCCATGAATCTGCCTATACCCCTTAGCAACT
This sequence comes from Adenophora triphylla var. japonica, assembly GCA_022495995.1. Classification (NCBI taxonomy): domain Eukaryota; kingdom Viridiplantae; phylum Streptophyta; class Magnoliopsida; order Asterales; family Campanulaceae; genus Adenophora; species Adenophora triphylla. The sequence goes on along the minus strand of JAFEMH010003263.1, from coordinate 55,448 downwards.
AGCCTAGCCTTATAAGTATGTACCTTCCCATCCATGTCGGTTTTCTTTTTGAAAACCCACTTGCACCCTATGGTTTTTACACCTTCGGGTGGATCAATCAAGTTCCAAACTTGATTATCGTACATGGATTTGATTTCGGATTCCATGGCTCCTAGCCATTTGTCCGAATCAGGAGTGGACATCGCCTCTTGATAGGAAGTAGGTTCATCATTCTCAATGATTTCTACTTCATTACTTTCCGTCATGAGAAATCCATATCTCTCAGGTTCGGATCGTATCCTATCCGATCTGCGAAGAACTTGTGTATCTTGAACCGGTTCCACAACAGCTTGTGAATTTGGTTCCGTCTCTACTACTGGCTCTATGTCATTTTCAGGTTCTTGAATTTCTTCAAGATCAATTTTACTCCCACTAGTTTCTTTAGAGAGAAACTCTTTCTCTAGAAAGACACCGTTTCGAGCAACAAACACTTTGTTCTCGGATTGGTTGTAAAATTGATATCCTTTCGTTTCCTTAGGATAACCAACAAAAATACATTTATCAGATCTTGGTGCAAGTTTATGTTCAGAAATCAATTTTTTTACATAATCCTCACATCCCCAAATCTTCATGAAAGATAAGCTAGGCTTTCTTCCATGCCACATCTCATGTGGGGTTTTAGGAGCCGATTTAGTAGGGACCTTGTTAAGTGTGAAAGCAGTTGTTTCCAGTGCATGTCCCCAAAAGGAAATAGGAAGGTTAACTTGACTCATCATCGATCGAACCATATCTAATAAAGTTCGATTTCTCCTCTCGGACACACCATTCCATTGTGGTGTTCCGGGTGGAGTAAGTTCTGAAACAATTCCACAACTTTTCAGATGATCGTCAAATTCTTGGCTCAAATATTCACCACCTCGATCGGATCGAAGTGTTTTAATAGTTTTGCCAAGTTGATTTTGTACTTCACTTTGAAATATTCTAAATATCTCAAATGCTTCACTTTTGTACTTCATCAGATAGACATAGCCATATCTTGATAAGTCATCAGTGAACGTATGAAGTACCGAAATCCTCCCCTAGCAATGCTATTCATTGGTCCACATACATCAGTATGTACGAGAGCCAACAAATCACTAGCCCTTTCACTACTCTTAGTAAAAGGTGCTTTAGTCATCTTGCCCAATAAACAAGACTCGCAAACATCATATGATTCATAATCATATGAGTCTAAATATCCATCTTTATGAAGTTTAGAGATGCGTTTCTCGTTTATGTGCCCAAGACGGCAATGCCATTTATATGTGTCATTCACATTATTTGGTTTGGATTTCTTACTAATATGATAGACATTATCAACATTATTCTCAACATCCAAGACATAAAGGCCATTAAAAGAATGAGCAATACAATAAAGCATGTCATTCAAATAAATAGAAAATTTCTTATTCGCAATAAGAAAATTGTAACCCTCATTGTCTAAACATGAAATAGAAATAATGTTTCTGCTCAAATCCGGAACATAATAACAGTTATTTAAAACTAAAATTAATCCGCTTGGTAAAGTGACTTCGTAAGTCCCTACGGCCAATGCAGCAACTCTTGCTCCATTTCCAACCCGTAGATCTACTTCACCCTCTTTGAGAAACCTTCTATTCTTTAGTCCCTGCACATTTAGGCAAATGTGAGATCCACATCCGATATCTAATACCCAAGAACTAGAGGTAGAAAGTAAAATATCTATCACATAGATACCTGAAGTCATGGCAATCTCATTGCCCTTCTTCTTCAGTCCTTCCTGATAAAGCTTGCAGTTACGCCTCCAATGCCCAGTTTCCTTGCAATGGTAGCACACCGCATCCTTTTGGGATTTGGGTTTAGGCTTCTCAGCAACGGCAACCTTTGCCTCCGGTTTAGCAACTTTTGCTTTACCCTTGTTTTTGAACCCCTTTCCTTTATTCACCATCAACACTTGATTGGTTTTCTTGGTAATATTGTTCTCCTCATTCTTTAGCATCCCATGCAATTCAGACAGAGATTTATTCATCCCATTCATGTTATAATTCAGAACGAACTGATTATAACTTTCAGGGAGTGAATGCAATATCATATCCGTAGCCAGCTCTAGCTGGATAGGATATCCAAGCCTCTCAAGATGTTCGAGGTGACCCTTCATTTTCAACACATGAGGCCCAACAAGTTGTCCTTCAATCATCTTGCATGAATGAAGAGCCTTCATAGTGTCAAACCTTTTCGTACGTGCTTGCAACTGGAACATTTCCTTCAAATGATTTCCCAAATCATAGGCTTCCATGTGTCTGAGGTCCTTACGAAGAGCCTTACACATGGTCATGCAAGCATCAGGCAACCAACATCAATAGAATCATCCACATGTTTCTTATGTTGGTCCCTTTCCGCTTTAGTTGCATTAGCGGCGGCTCGGGTGGAACGGGTCCATCGAGAATGTACAACTTCCTTTCTGTTTGAGAACAATTCTCAAGCTGCGGATCCAATCCACATAGTTGTTGCCATTCTCCTCTAACTTGTCCTTCTCAAGGATGATCGCGATGACATGTTTTGATTATTGTTTACGGCCATTGATCTAAAAGATATGCAACAAGATATGAAACACATATAAATACCAATTCATTTAAGAGATTAATTAAAGTATTTCATAAATACTCCCACTAAATTATATAACCTTCTTATACAAACATGTATAATATAATTTAATAGGCTAAGACCCAACTTTAATTTAATTTTAAGTCGGCTATGGCACGACTGCTCAAAATTAAACTAAAAAGGTAGATAACATTTATCAATCATATCTATATATGACTCTTAGATCATTATGAGATTATAGACATCATATGTCACATGTTTCAATCTCATCTTATGCCTTAGGCCCAAAACCGTTTTGATAGCCTAATTGAGTTCAACCATGTTAAACGTATAGCAATCACTATTTGCTCATCTTGATCATATAAAGATAGAATCAATGTACCTCGCTGTGGCGTAGCCTACATGAAACTATCCGTGTACTCACAAGTGTTTAAACATGGATGGCATAAAACAAACTCAAATTACAAAGAAGGTTCAATTTTTCATGCTTATCAATTACATGCCAAGGTTGATTCATGAAAACTATATGAGCATAATTATAAACGTGGAATGATGCAACACAAATCATATTTGATCAGTAATTACTAGTACGTGGCATCGTATCCAAAGTTATCCCACACTTCCCAGAAGTGCCTGCGGGGAAGGTCTTGGCTTCCAGCCTATATACTAAGTAATACATCAAAATCCATATTATAGATTAATCACATTAATCACATAATTCAATTCATAATCATGGCATATCTACATATACAATTACTTCCATAAGCAAATCCCATATAAATTCATATTCTAGATCATGCACATCATGAAAATTCATATAATCACATTACACAATTATCATGATTATCTAACTAAACATCATGAACGGGGCTCTGATACCACTGTTGGGTTTCGAGGGTCCATGCGCAGCGGAATAAGCAATAACTCGAAAAACCCCAAGCCCTAGAATCCGTTCTAGATGATTAATTAAGAAAAGATGAAATAGAAATACCAACCTTGAATGCTTTTGCCTTTGATAAACTTGACCCAACTCCAGATTGAATGACCTTGTTAATCCTTGATGAACGAACGGGAATCACGAACTAAAGATCTTGACGAGCGAAGATCCTTTATGTGTATCCACGCGAAGAACGAACCCTAGAACTCTTCTAGGAGGATTGCTAGATCCTATTGATTGAAACACCTTTCAATCAATGAAGAACAATGGATTTGGTAGTGTTTGATTCTCAATTCTCAATTGAAATCTCTCACTTTTAGTGTTTCTCTCAAGCCAAAACGTTCTAATGACGGCTAGGGCAACCAGGGGCAAGTATTTATACGTTACAAATAAAAGCCCTTTTCAAAAACCCTAAAATTAGGTCATTTACGTATCAGTCCAGGCCCGACGGGACGACTCGTCCCCCAGGGCACGAGTCGTCCCCTTGGGACCTTCCACTGATCCTGGCGTCCCCTTGAGAGGCACGACTTGGCTTTGCTCATGGGACGAGTCGTCCCTTTGGGCACGACTCGTGCCCTAGAGCACGAGTCATCCCTCAGGACATCCCCTCTGAATCATCCTTCCCCTTTATGGGGAATAGTTAGTTCAGACTGGGGACGAGTCGTCCCCTGAGCACAGAAAACCCATATTCTTCATTTTTGACAATTCGTTCGATGCGTGTGACCCCATAGGACCATACTATGTTGGCAATGAGTCCGATCACATCGATCCTCATAAGACATGAGCGGACTCTAGCAAGCCATCATGCCTACCCAAATAGTATAATATCAAGTTCGATTTTCCTACATAGAACATATCACAATCCCATTGTCACACGATGTTATATTGAACATGAGTCATGGTCCACGTCAACTCATATTGTTCAATGCTTTCTCGTTATCAAGTAAATTGATTTAATCGAATGACATTAATCACATTAATTCATTCGGGCATGGCCATGCACTACATCAATATTCTTACTTACGAGTGGCCTAGCAAACATCTCTCTTTACGAGGGACAATTTCCATCTTGACTTATCATTCTTCCTAACAAGAATCATACCATGCCAATGATAGCCCTTATTGTCATCCGGTTAAAGATAACGTTAAACTATATCAAACATGATATTCATCGAGCGGAAGACGATGATAATCTCAGGTCAAAGGATATCAATGATATGACTATATGAGATCTAATTATGACATTTGACCATGACATAGATCTCATAATGGGTCAAGTCCAGTACCTTGTTCTCTAACAAGTACCCATGAATCTAATGTGCATCTCCATGCATATAATCATCACATGATTATCCATTAGACTTCATACTAGTACTTCATAAGTACTAGGGACACTATTATTATAATAAAACATGCAAACATATATAACAATCAAAGAAACAATCTCATATATAAATGAACAATGACATTACATAAAGGTCTATCTCTATAGGCCTAGGGCACTAACACCTACACATTGGTATTAGCATTAGTGTTTCCTTCATTGTGCTCATCCGAGGCTTCAAAGACATGTCCGTCTGAAATCACCATGATCGTAGGTTGAGAAAACTTTCGAGGTCAAGTTATGCACGTTTCCCAGCAATGGAACCAAACTGATGCCGCAGGAAATGTGCTTATCAATCTTCGTCCACGTGGCAGGACCAATCACTTGACTCCTTGACCTGAAATCAGAACCCACGACTAGCCGGATGTGTCTCCGGCTTAGACCCTCGGGCGTGAGAGTAAGTATGTGTATTTGGAGAGCAAATAATGTATTAAACAAAGATGATCAAATAACAAAATTGCAGTTACCTCAAAACCGTTGTAGTGGTAATGTATTTATAGTTGATGAGTGTGGTATATTTGGTGGGGCTACATGAGCTCCGTGATTTGTGGGACAGTTACACGTTGTGAGAACGTGTCCAGGGATGGCTCCTGAATTATAGGGAACCAGTTATGGAAAGAATAGTTGCACGTGCGCCTGTAATCGTTAGGTTGACGCTTGCTTGGCAGGTCGAGATCACCATTTGGGGTTGGGTCAACCTGACTGACGGGTAGAGTTGGATCGTACCCGAAATAGAATCTGGATCGTAAGGTCGGACTAAGTTAGGTCAGGACCTGGTAGGTTGGACAATGAACTTAAGTCGACTGATCAATAAGAGGGGCCTTGAGCCATGTAATAATTGGGTCTAGCCCACTGAGAATGTGGTGACAGTAATTGTTTGAGGACTGGGCTTTACTCGCTTGGCCCAGCTCGACACTTTTGGTATGTTCATCCACATTTCTAGCTCATTCTCCAATCATATTGCAACCTGAAATATGGACATACAACATATACTATATAGATTATATTTGCATATTAGTATATAAATTAATAATCAAGAAATATACAACTATATAAATTTCAGCACAGAAAATCATCTGAAATTTAAAAAATTATTCAAAATATCATTTGCGTTTTACACTAACAGAAATAAATCAGTCCTTTTATTAAGAGAAAGAATGTTATGGAAGGTTGTGACTTGTGACAATGATTAATCACTTTCTATAGTAAGATATACTACGTCATTATTACATTGTTTAAAGATTGAATTGATGTGTTATATTTTCCATTTTTCTTGTCCTTTCGCATCCTAAAGAGTGTAATACATGTAAAAAGGCCTTTAATAACTTTAATCTTATTATTTCTAAAACAATGTCATTTAATCGTAGTGTGGTGTTTCTTAATTCAGTATTGTGTTTAAATTTACTGTATTATTATTTTTAAAATTTTGTATTGTGAAGTGATTTATTATGAATAAATGTATGTTTTTTATTACATATTGTATTTTGTCAAATCAAATGAATGACATTTGTAGTCTAGTTGATCAATAAATAAATGGCATTAGGAAGATGGTTATTATCATCTAATCTAGTTGTTTTGTCCACACATATATTTTATAGTCTAGTCAATTTAAAAAAAAAATTGGATACTAATATACCAATAAATGGAAAAACTCTGAGCAAGTTCACATGCGTAGTGTATGATTTGTCACGATCAGCTTTAATTTCAACTCATTTTCATTATTTGTCAAGAGTCAGGAATCCAATAAATTATAGTTGTTAAAGTTGATTTGTCATATCTAACTTGATGTTTATTTATCAGTATTTTATATATATAAAAAATGTAATTATAATAAAATATAATTTTAAAAAAAATTATTTTATAATGTGAACAAATAAAAACCAATTTATATCACTAATTTATGAGTTGGTCTTATAAAAAATGCGTTTTTTTTTGCACTTAGAAAAAACGTGTTTTGTGTTTTCCCGTTTGTGCCAGTTCCAATTTAACAAAGTGCCATTGTGACAAAGTGTCAGTGCATGTGTAACAAAGTGCCAGTGAAAAAAGTGTCAGTACCAGTTTAACAAAGTGCCAGTGTAAACTGGCACTGGCGCTTTTTACACGGGCACTTTTATATACATGAACTGACACTCTTCACACTGGCACTCTGTTACACTAACACTGGCACTTTGTTACACTGACATTTTTGCTGGCTCTCAAAAACACAAGCACTGGCATTCAAAAACACATGCACTAACACTCAAAAACACATACACTGGCACTCAAAAACACTGGTAATCATATTTGCTGGTATTCAAAAAAACATGGACTGGCATTCAAAAAAACATGAATTGGCATTCAAAATCACGTACACTGGCATTCAAAATCACGTACACTGACCGATTCAAAATCACAAACAAAAACCAAAGAGGTCGTGGTAAAAGCCGTCCGCCGGAGAAGCAGAACCGCCGTCTAAAGCTTCCAGATCTACACATTTTCCGTAAGGACTGCGTCAGACATGTAATCAAACACCAAGGAAATCGTACACGCGGAAGTACATTGACGAACTGACTTCACTTCAAGCAGGTCTTTCTACTCCTTGTTCAATTTTCATCGTTTCTCAATTCATCGGACTTACCGTGCGACTCGGTGATTCGACTGAGTTCTCTGAACTCCGTGAATCGGTATTTCCAATAATCGGAAGAGGAAACTCGGTCACATCTTAAAATGTTTGTTACAACTGAACTGGACCGATTGGTTTTGTTTTACTTTGTCGCCGTTCGAAGCCCTAAATCTCGTACCGATGAAAGGCGATGACGAAAGGTCATCGGAATCGGGGTCCAAATCAATTACGGAAACAAAAGAGAAGCTCTGAAAAACGTTTAGATAGAGAGAGTAAAGAGAGAGCAACGGGTAAAACACGTTTTTTTGTAAGCTTATGAAAAAATGCATTTTTTACAAGTTTTTGGCCTAATGTATAAATAAAATAAATATTTTATTTATTAATTATACAAATATTTTGATCAAAAATTTCGTTTATCACTGCAGAATACTCCCTCCGTCCCAATAGTAGCTTTCCATTTTTCCATTTTGGGTGTCCCATTAATAGCTTTCACTTTCCTTTTTTGGCAAAGGAATCTTTACTATTCCCTCTACTCATTCTCTCTCCTACATTATTTTAAGGGGCATTTACAAAAAACTCATTTTAAAAGATGGAAATTACAAAAAAATACACACAAGATGGAAATTACAAAAAACTTCTATAAAAATTACAAAAAACTACTTTTGTAAATTGAAAGCACTATTTTCGTTAAAAAAAAAGAAAGAAAAAGAAAAAAAACATAAATAAACATAAAATTTAAAACATTCAGTTACAATAAGATACTTATGAATTAATAAAAAATGTAAATGCTGCAGAGCCAAATCAAAACAAAAAACAAAATGAAATTCCCATGTGGCTGCTAAGCACACTCATCACTAAATAGCTCACTCTGTTCAATTGCTTATAAATTTCATAAAATTACAAAAGAGAATACATCATAGGGCCAAGCTAGGCCTTTTTTTGTCCACTCTTCGATCAAAAGAGCCTTGAATATAGAACCACAAATTAAACGATAAACAACTGATAAACATGATAAACAACTGATAAATAAATAACTGATAAACATGATAAACAACTGATAAACATGATAAACAACTGATAAATAACTGATAAACAACTGATAAACATGATAAACAATCGCGATAAACAAGCGATAAACATGATAAACAAGCGATAAACAAGCGATAAACATGATAAACAATCGATAAACAAGCGATAAACAAGCGATAAACAAGCGATAAACAACTAATAAACAAGCGATAAACAAGCGATAAACAAGCGATAAACAAGCGATAAACAAGCGATAAACAACCGATAAACGTGATAAACAACGATAAACAAGCGATAAACATGATAAATAGCGATAACAATCCGATAAACAAATGATAACAATCGATAAACTGATAAAACAACCGATAAACAAGCGATAAACAACCGATAAAAAACATAATAAACATGATAAACAAGCTGATAAACAAGCGATAAACATGATAAATAAGCGATAAACAAGCGATAAACAGCGATAACAGCGATAAATATGATAAACAACTAATAAACATGATAAACAGCGATAAACAACTGATAAACATGATAAACAAGCGATAAACAAGCGATTAACAAGCGATAAACATGATAAACAACCGATAAACAAGCGATAAACAACTAATAAACAAGCGATAAACAAGCGATAAACATGATAAACAAGCGATAAACAAGCGATAAACAACGATAAACAAATGATAAACAATCGATAAACAAGCGATAAACATGATAAACAAGCGATAAACATGATAAACAAGCGATAACAAGCGATAAACAGCGATAACAACTGATAAACCTGATAAAACAACTGATAACAACTGATAAACAACTGATAACAACTGATAAACATGATAAACAACTGATAAACAACTGATAAACAATTGATATAAATGATAAACAACTGATAAACATCAAAATTCCAAAAACCTCCATCATTTTCACCATTAAACTCTTCTCAATTCATTACATAAATTCTCAAAAACCAATCATTACCAACAATAAAACATAAAATAAATGGAAAGTACATATTTAAATCCTAATTTACTTGGAAGAGTGGCCAAAGCTTGCGGTCTCGAGCCGTTGAAATAGGGCAATTGTCTCTGTAAAATAGGCCTGCCCTCCAACATAGTGGGTATACTCCCACAGGTGCCCCATGTTCCTACGTCCTCTCTATCTAACAGCTAACAGCTGCTCCTACTATGTTTCACAACTAACTAGCGAGCGAGATGAAATCACACCTTTCATTTCTTGAGATATGTGGTTAATATTAATAAGACGTCCCGCGGGCCAACTAAACATATGTCTATCTTGACCACATAATTTAAAAAATGGGAGATGCGTGCAACTAAAAAATATAAAGAGTTCTGAATACCTTCCTTCTCAATCTAACACTATCTGATTTGACATTGTTTCGACAGTGCTTTGCTCTTGCGCGTTGCAACGAACGTTGCTGATTAGTCCATAATATCATTTTTTGAGCTTGTCAAATAGAATGTTTTTCGGGTGAAATGAAATTCACATTTCATTAAAATTAATTTGAATGTACGGTGAGGGAAAAAAATGACATGGGCGAACTAGAAGCAGCTCGATGTGGCATTGGACAGACAACTTGAAGATTTTCAATTTTCATGATTTTTTTTAATTGTTGTTTCGGCGATTTTAAAGTCGTTGGATCTATTGCCGTTGAACCCGATGGATCTATTGCCGGATTTGTGAACGGAGATGGGGAAGGTGGTCGCCGGAGGTGGAGAAGGTCGTCGCCGGAGGTGAAGAAGGTAGTTGTCGGAGGTGGGTTTGGGTAGAGAGAGAAAGTGGAGAGAAAAAAGTGTGGGTGGAGGTGGTCGCCGGAGGTGGGGAAGGTGGTCGCCGGAGGGAAGCTTGTCACCGGAGTTGGGTTGGGTAAAGATAAAGAGGGTAAAGAGAGATGAGTGTGTGTTTTGTGTGCAAAAATAATTTTTTGTAATATTCATATTTAGCTAAATAGTTTTTTGTAAAATCATAATTTACATATATTTTTTTTGTAAATAACATGTTTTTGAATAAGTTTTTGGTAAAAAGTCCTTATTTTAATACTCACAACACCATTATAATTTACTATTTTCTCTACTCATTCTTTCTCCTATTTTCAAATTACACTCACAACATTTTTACTTTCCACTCATTTTCTTAATATGCGTGCAACTCAAAAATTGAATAGCTACTATTGAGACGGTGGGAGTATCAGTTTTTGTGAGTGAAAATTCGCTTTCTGACACATATTTTTTCACTCGTCCGATGAGCGAAAAATTCCCTCCTAATTTCGAGGTATGACTAGCAACTCTTTTTGAAGAGTCTTGAGTTTACTCTTTTCAGTCAAGTCTTCTCACACTACTATCAACTTTTCCAATAATTCAAGTCTTCTCACGCTACTATCAACTTTTCCAATAATTCATGTATTTATTTTATCCCCTCACAATTAATTTCTAAGCCACCCACTGAAACTGTCATCAAACAAACATCCATCCCTCCATCATCATGTTCACCAAAATTCTAAGCCTCTCCTTCTTCCTCCTCCTCTCCGCCACCGCCACCCAACTCTACACCCCCACCGATTACTTCCTCCTCAACTGCGGCACCCTCACAAACACAACCTCATCAGACTTCCGTCAATGGGACTCAGATTCCCACTCCAAATTCACTCCTCCAAACTCCCCCACCATTTCCTACATCTCCGTCTCCTCCCAACAAGACTCCTCAGTCGACGAAGTCCCATACATGACCGCTCGCATCTTCAATTCCTCCTTCACTTACACCTTCCACGTCTCCCCCGGCCCCAAATTCCTCCGCCTCTACTTCTATCCCGCCAATTACTCCTCCAACTTCCTTTTCGACGTCTCCTCCAACGGCTTCACTCTCTTATCAAACTTCAGCGCTTTCCTCACCGCCGCACAATCCCCCAAATCCCAATTACTTATCAAGGAATTCATCATCACCGTCAAAATCTCCCAACAACTCAACCTCACTTTTTTCCCTTCTCCCAATTCACACGCCTTTGTTAACGGAATTGAAGTCGTTTCCGCGCCGGACAATTTCTACATCCGCGGCAACAGTTTTCCGGCAAGACTCGTAGGACAAAAAATCACTCCCTACACGATTAATGACTATACTGCCCTTGAAAAACTTTACCGCCTAAACGTCGGCGGCAAAAACCTAGGTGGAACCGATGACACCGGTATGTTACGTACCTGGGATCAAGATGACGATTTCATATGGGGTGGGGGACCTGGGGGTGCAGGTTTTGGGTTCACACCCAATCGGGTTGTTCCGCTTCACTTCTCCTCGGATGCGCCCAATTACACTGCGCCGGCAACAGTTTACACTACTTCAAGGAATATGGGTAAATACGATTTGACCTACAATTTGACTTGGAGGTTTCAGGTTGACACCGGATACAATTATCTGCTTCGACTCCATTTTTGCGAGATCCAACTGGAGGTGACTCGACCGCAACAAAGAACGTTTTATATTTACATTAATAATCAGACGGCAGAGGAAGAGGCCGATGTGATTTTCTGGGGCGGCGGCGTTGGGTATCCGGTGAAGAGGGACTACGTGGTGTGGGTACAACACCAGAATGGTCGTCCAGGAAAGCATGATTTGTGGCTCGCGATGTACCCTAACATATACTACGGTTCAATGTACGCCGATGCTCTTTTGAACGGTTTGGAGATCTTTAAATTGAATGGATCCGACGGTAGTCTTGCCGCCCCCAATCCTGAGCTCAGTCCAACATCTCCACCGGGTGGAATCCCATCTGCGTTAAAACGTAATCATCGAAACGCCCACTCGTTTGCACCAATCATTGGTGGCGTTGCCGGAGGGATAGCAATTTTGTCTATATTCGCTTTCTTTATTTTCCGGCGACATAGAAGAGTGAAAAGCTATGTTGATGAAAAGTCATTGTGGGACCAGGAAACAAATGGATCAAAGTCTACAAAAGCTTCTGCTTCAACGTTGCCCTCTGATCGCTGCCGTAGATTTTCACTCGGGGAGATAAAATCTGCTACGGGTGACTTTGATGACAACTTTGTCATTGGGACAGGAGGGTTTGGCAAGGTGTACAAGGGTATTTTAGAGAATGGTGCAATCACCGTTGCGATCAAACGGCTGAACTCATCATCGAGTCAAGGGGTCCACGAGTTCCAAACCGTGATCGTCATGCTCTCAAAGCTTCGTCACCTCCATCTCGTGTCTCTGATTGGCTTCTGTGACGATGAGGGAGAGATGATATTGGTGTACGATTACATGGCACATGGGACCCTCCGGGAGCACCTCTACAAGTCAAATAACCCGACCTTGACTTGGAAAACGCGGCTCAAAATTTGCATAGGTGCTGCCCGGGGATTGGATTATTTGCATACTGGTGCAAAGCGTTCAATAATTCATCGTGATGTGAAGTCCACGAACATCTTGTTGGATGAAAAATGGGTGGCTAAGGTGTCTGACTTCGGCTTGTCGAAGCTAGGTCCTAAAGGCGTGTCACAGAGTCACGTTAGCACTGTCGTTAAGGGTAGTTTTGGGTACCTTGATCCGAAATACTATCGAAGACAACAACTGACCGATAAATCGGATGTGTATTCATTTGGAGTTGTGCTATTTGAAGTGTTGTGTGCTAGGCCCGTTATTATTCCCAAAGTGTCCAAAGAACAAGCGAGCTTGGCCGAGTGGGCCAAGCTTAATTACCGTAAGGGAACCCTTGATCGGATAGTTGATCCAAATCTGAAGGGTGAGATAGCACCAGAGTGTTTGAAAAAATTCTGCGAAGTAGCTGATAGTTGCTTAAAAGATAACGGAATGGAACGACCTACAATGAATGATGTAGTTTGGAGTTTGTGGTTTGCGTTGCAGCTACAAGAGGTTGCTGAAGAAGGGTGGGGCCACCCCAAAAAGTTCAACAGTTCTGTTTCGTATTGATGCAGGAGGAGATGATGCCTCAAGCGGCCGCCCCATGAAGTACCAGGCGGACGTCTCAGATGGATGCAACGGAGGTGGAGCTTCTGGCATTGAGGCGGGCGCTTCAACAAAACCCAAGCGGGCGCCTCAAAGTGATCCAAGCATGGCCAATGTTTCTGTGTTCCAGGCGAGCGCATAAGAGCATCTACAATGGGAGCTATTTGAGAGCTCCTTATTTTTTACCATTGTGGAAATGATGAAAGAGCTCCTTAGTAAGGAGTAGCTCTTTCTACAAAGAGCTAACTTTTTAGCTTTTTATCATTAATGCTACACATTTTTTATGCAAGTCATTCACTCTTTTTTACATATGAGACCCATAAAAAAGTTGAAAGAGGAGTTTTACCATTGTGAAAAAGTGCTTGAGGTTTTTAAGTTTTAAATTATAATGTGTGGCTCATAGAAAATATAAAAAAAAAACTATCTAGAGAACTTTACCATTGTGGATGCTCTAAAGAGCTTCCAGGCGGCGCCTCAAGGAGCAATTTTATGTATTTATCCCCTCACAATTAATTTCAGTCTCACACTGCTATCAACTTTTCCAATAATTCATGTACTATTATTTTATCCCCTCACAATTAATTTCTAAGCCACCCACTGAAACTGTCATCAAACAAACATCCATCCCTCCCTCCATCATCATGTTCGCCAAAATTCTAAGCCTCTCCTTCTTCCTCCTCCTCTCCGCCACCGCCACCCAATTCTACACCCCCACCGATTACTTCCTCCTCAACTGCGGCACCCTCACAAACACAACCTCTTCAGACTCCCGTCAATGGGACTCAGATTCCCACTCCAAATTCACACCTCCAAACTCCCCCACCATTTCCTACATCTCCGTCTCCTCCCAACAAGACTTCCCAGTCGACGAAGTCCCATACATGACCGCTCGCATCTTCAATTCCTCCTTCACTTACACCTTCCCCGTCTCCCCCGGCCCCAAATTCCTCCGCCTCTACTTCTACCCCGCCCATTACTCCAACTTCCTCTTCGACGTCTCCTCCAATGGCTTCACTCTCTTATCAAACTTCAGCGCTTTCCTCACCGTCGCCGCCCAATCCCCCAAATCCCAATTACTTATCAAGGAATTCATGATCACCGTCAAAACCTCCCAACAACTCAACCTTACTTTCTTCCCTTCTCCCAATTCACTCGCCTTTGTTAACGGAATTGAAGTCATTTCCGCGCCGGACAATTTCTACATCCGCGGCAACAGTATTCCGGTAAAACTCGTAGGACAAAGCACTCCCTACACGATTAATGACTATACTGCCCTTGAAAAACTTTACCGCCTAAACGTCGGCGGCAATAGCCTAGGTGGAACCGACGACACCGGTATGTTTCGTTCCTGGGATCAAGATGACGATTTCATATGGGGTGGGGGTGCAGGTTTTGGGTTCACACCCAATCGGGTTGTTCCGCTTCACTTCTCCTCGGATGCGCCCAATTACACTGCGCCGGCAATAGTTTACACTACTTCAAGGACTATGGGTAACCTCGGTTTGAACTACAATTTGACTTGGAGGTTTCAGGTTGACACCGGATTCAATTATCTGCTTCGACTCCATTTTTGCGAGATACTGGAGGTCACTCAACCGAGAGAAAGAACGTTTTATATTTACATTAATAATCAGACGGCAGAGGAAGAGGCCGATGTGATTGTCTGGGGCGGCGGCGTTGGGTATCCGGTGAAGAAGGACTACGTGGTGTGGGTACAACACCAGAATGGTCGTCCAGGAAAGCATGATTTGTGGCTCGCGATGTACCCTAACAAACACGTTTCAATGTACGCCGATGCTCTTTTGAACGGTTTGGAGATCTTTAAATTGCTTGGATCCGACGGTAGTCTTGCCGCCCCCAATCCTGAGCTCAGTCCAACATCTGCGTTAAAACGTAATCGAAACGCTCACTCGTTTTCACCAATCATTGGTGCCGTTGCCGGAGGGATAGCAATTTTGTCTATATTCGCTTTCTCTATTTTCCGGCTACGTAGATTGATTAGGATTATGATTCGGTAGATTGATTAGCAAACATGATCTTACCTTCTATAGTTGTTATTTTATGTAATACAAATACAAAGAAAAAGGAAGGAATAAATCACTGTGAATTCTTCCATCTTGCCGTGTCTTCCAGTCCCTATTCTCCGTCTCTATCTTTCTTCCTTGTTTTCTTATTCTCTCTTGCAGGTGATTAGTTCTTTATGGTATCAGAGCTTCACATAGCCATGGGTGATGAATCTCCAAAGACAACGAACACCGCGGCTACCGATCTTGGGCAAGGCAGCAATTCGCACAATAAGGATGGGTTACCCACCTTGTTCAATGTTCAATCATACATGGGCCATTGCCGTCTCATCAACGAGAACTATCAAAACTGGAGTTCTCTCTTCCTATCTATGCTTGAAATCCATTCCCACGTATTTTCTGGACACCAACGCGAAGGGCATAGCACCTGGAAAATTGACGCCAGCTTATTTCAGGAGCAAGGCTCAAGCTACTCCCTCAGATTGGAGCATGTCTCAGTAATTCAGCATCAACATGTAAAGAAAAGGAGTTCTACCTGAAATGTCTCCCTGCCCTAATGGCCTCAAGAGTCCCACGCATGCATTGTAGTTTACATTAACATAGTTTTACTGACCAATGGAACAGGATATGAGTTTCTTGTTGATGCTTAAGATATTGGCTGTTTATGCTACGTTTGTGCCATGCAATGACATAAAACAAGTAAATTGAAACCTAACTCTAGGCATACAACACTGTCCAAGCTATTTCATTTGCTAGACGATGTAGGATTAATATGGCCTCTCAATAAATGGAAAGCTTTCTTGAGAAATTAAGGAATTATGAAGAGTCTTAGTTAAAGAGCCATTTGGCGGTGAATAGGCGCTCTAAGCGTGACCTAGGCGCACCCAACACAAAAAAAGCTGGTGTTCACTAAGGAGCCAAAGGCCCCAAAATTTATACATCAAGAAAGCTGGTATTCACTAAGTAGCCAAAGGCCCCAAAATTTATACTACTTCATTTTCTAGCATTTCAATTCCTAGACGATGTGGAATTAATATCCCAATTGATTTTCAAATGTTAAGGCCTCTCAATATATACTGATGCTGCAGGAATTGTGCTTATCAATAATCCTCCACGTGGCAAGATTAATCACCTAGCTCCTTGACCTGAAATCAGAACCCACGACTAGCCGGATGTGTCTCCGGCGAAGACGCTCGGGCGTGAGAGTAAGAATACAGTTGAATAAAGCTCAAAATGTATTGAATAATGAATTCAGAATACAAAATGGCAGTTACCTTTGCACCGTTGGTAGTGATGATGTATTTATAGGTGATGGTTCACTACAAGGAAAACCGGATTTAGAGACGGAAATTTAGAGACGGACGAAATCTGTAGCTAATTTGGCGACAGATTAGAGACAGAACCAAAAATCAGAGACGGATTCGGATTCCGTCTCTAAATTAGAGACGGATTCGATTCCGTCTCTAATTCGTAGACGAAATATGAATCTGTCTCTAATTCGAGACGGAATGCGAATCCGTCTCTAATATAGAGACGGAATCCGAATCCGTCTCTAATTTAGAGACGAAATGCGATTCGTCTCTAATTTAGAGACGGATTCAGTATTCCGTCTCTAAATTTTAGAGACGGGTTTTGTATCTGGCTCTAAAATAGAGACAGATTCAGAATCCGTCTCTAAATTAGAGACAGATTTTAATCCGTCTCTAAATTAGAGACAGATTTCGAATCCGTCTCTAAACTTTAGAGACAGATTTTAACCGTCTCTAATTTAGAGACAAATTTTGAATCCGTCTCTAATTTAGTGGCAGATTCAACATTCTGTCTCTAAAATTTAGAGACAGATTTAGTATCCGTCTCTAAATTTGACTTTTCTTTTATATACTTTTATTTGTTTAGTTTTTTTCTATCTTTTTTTATATAACTTTTTCTAAAAAAAATCACTGATTAACAAAGGCTAAAATATTGTTTTCTTGTCAATAAAAATTTTAAAAAAAAATAAAAAGTAAATATAGGGCAGTCCGTCCCTCTTTTGACTTTTCTTCTATATACTTTCATTTGTTTAGTTTTTTTCTATATTTTTTCTATAACTTTTTCTAAAAAAAATCACTGATTAACAAAGGCTAAAATATTGTTTTCTAGTCAATAAAAATTTTTTTAAAAAATAAAAAATAAATATAGGGTAGTCCGTCCCTCTTTTGACTTTTCTTCTATATACTTTCATTTGTTTAGTTTTTTTCTATCTTTTTTTCTATAACTTTTTCTAAAAAAAACCACTGATTAACAAAGGCTAAAATATTGTTTTCTAGTCAATAAAAAATTTTTAAAAAAATAAAAACTAAATATAGGGTAGTCCGTCCCTCTTTTGACTTTTCTTCTATATACTTTCATTTGTTTAGTTTTTTTCTATCTTTTTTCTATAACTTTTTATAAAAAAACCACTGATTAACAAAGGCTAAAATATTGTTTTCTAATCAATAAAAATTTTTAAAAAATAAAAAATAAATATAGGGTAGTCCGTCCCTCTTTTGACTTTTCTTCTATATACTTTCATTTGTTTAGTTTTTTTCTATCTTTTTCTATAACTTTTTCTAAAAAAACCACTGATTAACAAAGGCTAAAATATTGTTTTCTAGTCAATAAAAATTTTAAAAAAATAAAAAATAAATATAGGGTAGTCCGTCCCTCTTTTGACTTTTCTTCTATATACTTTCATTTGTTTAGTTTTTTCTATCTTTTTTTCTATAACTTTTTCTAAAAAAAACCACTGATTAACAAAGGCTAAAATATTGTTTTCTAGTCAATAAAAAATTTTTTAAAAAATAAAAAATAAATTTAGGGTAGTCCGTCCCTCTTTTGACTTTTCTTCTATATACTTTCATTTGTTTAGTTTTTTCTATCTTTTTTTCTATAACTTTTTCTAAAAAAAACCACTGATTAACAAAGGCTAAAATATAGTTTTCTAGTCAATAAAAAAATTTTAAAAAAATAAAAAATAAATATAGGGTAGTCCGTCCCTCTTTTGACTTTTCTTCTATATAAGTTCATTTGTTTAGTTTTTTTCTATCTTTTTTTCTATAACTTTTTATAAAAAAAACCACTGATTAACAAAGGCTAAAATATTGTTTTCTAATCAATAAAAAATTTTTAAAAAAATAAAAAATAAATATAGGGTAGTCCGTCCCTCTTGACTTTTCTTCTATATACTTTCATTTGTTTAGTTTTTTTCTATCTTTTTTTCTATGACTTTTTCTAAAAAAAACCACTGATTAACAAAGGCTAAAATATTGTTTTCTAGACAATAAAAATTTTTAAAAAATATAAAAAATAAATATAGGGTAGTCTGTCCCTCTTTTGACTTTTCTTCTATATACTTTCATTTGTTTAGTTTTTTTCTATCTTTTTTTCTATAACTTTTTCTAAAAAAAACCACTGATTAACAAAGGCTAAAATATTGATTTCTAGTCAATAAAAATTTTTTAAAAATAAAAAATAAATATAGGGTAGTCCGTCCCTCTTTTGACTTTTCTTCTATATACTTTCATTTGTTTAGTTTTTTTCTATCTTTTTTTCTATAACTTTTTCTAAAAAAACCACTGATTAACAAAGGCTAAAATATTGTTTTCTAGACAATAAAAATTTTTAAAAAAATAAAAAATAAATATAGGGTAGTCCGTCCCTCTTTTGACTTTTCTTCTATATACTTTCATTTGTTTAGTTTTTTTCTATCTTTTTTCTATAACTTTTTCTAAAAAAAAACACTGATTAACAAAGGCTAAAATATTGTTTTCTAGTCAATAAATTTTTTTTAAAAATAAAAATAAATATAGGATAGTCCGTCCCTCTTTTGACTTTTCTTCTATATACTTTCATTTGTTTAGTTTTTTTCTATCTCTTTTTCTATAACTTTTTCTAAAAAAACCACTGATTGACAACGGCTAAAATATTGTTTTCTAGTCAATAAATTTTTTTTAAAATAATAAAAAATAAATATAGGGTAGTCCGTCCCTCTTTTGACTTTTCTTCTATATAATTTCATTTGTTTAGTTTTTTTCTATCTTTTTTTCTATAACTTTTTCTAAAAAAAACCACTGATTAACAAAGGCTAAAATATTGTTTTTTAGTCAATAAATTTTTTTTAAAAGAATAAAAAATAAATATAGGGTAGTCCGTCCCTCTTTTGACTTTTCTTCTATATACTTTCATTTGTTTAGTTTTTTTCTATCTTTTTTTCTATAACTTTTTCTAAAAAAAACCACTGATAAACAAAGGCTAAAATATTGTTTTCTAGTCAATAAAAATTTTTTAAAAAAATAAAAAATAAATATAGGGTTTAGGGTATAGGGTTTAGGGTTTAGGGTATAGTGTATAGGGTATAGGATTTAGGGTTTAGGGTATAGGGTTTAAGGTTTAGGGTTTAGGGGTTAGGGGTTAGGGTTTAGGGGTTAGGGTATAGGGTTTAGGGTTTAGGGGTTAGGGTTTAGGGTATAGGGTATAGGGTTTAGGGGTTATGGTTTAGGGTTTAGAGGTTAGGGGTTAGGGTTTAGGGTTTAGGGTTTAGGGTATAGGGTTTTAGGGTTAGGGTTTAGGGGTTAGGGTTTAGGGTATAGGGTTTAGGGTATAGAGTTTACGGGTTATGGTTTAGGGTTTAGGGGTTAGGGTTTAGGGTATAGGATTTAGGGGTTAGGGTTTAGGGTTTAGGGTTTAGGGGTTAGGGTATAGGGTATAGGGTTTAGGGCATAGGGTTTAGGGTTCAAGGTATAGGGTTTGGGGTTTAAACCCTAAATCCTATACCCTATACCCTAAACCCTAAACCCTAACCCCTATACCCTAAACCTTATACCCTATACCCTAAACCCTATACCCTAACCCTTATACATTATACCCTATACCCTAACCCTTATACATTATACCCTAAACCCAATACCCTAAACTCTAAATCCTAAACCCTATACCCTAAACCCTATACCTTATACTCTATACCCCAAACCCTAAACCCTATACCCTAAACCCTAAACCCTATACCCTAACCCCTAAACCCTAAACCCTAAACCCTAAACCTTATACCCTATACCCTAAACCCTAAACCCTATACCCTAAACCCTATACCCTATACCCTAAACCCTAAACCATATACCCTAAACCCTAAACCCTATACCCTAAACCCTAAACCCTATACTCTAACCCCTAACCCCTAAACCCCTAGGTACCGTCCTGGTTCTTTAAAAAAAAAAAAACACTAAATCCTATACCCTATACCCTATACCCTAACCCTTATACATTATACCCTATACCCTAACCCCTAAACCCTAAACCCTAAACCCTATACCCTAAACCCTATACCCTAAACCCTATACCCTAACCCCTAAACCCTAAATCCTATACCCTATACCCTAACCCTTATACATTATACCCTATACCCTAACTCCTAAACCCTAAACCCTAAATCCTATACCCTATACCCTAAATCCTATACCCTATACCCTAAATCCTAAACTCTAAACCCTAAACCCTATACCCTTATACATTATTAAATTATTATTAATAAATTTAAAATAATTAAATTAATGAGTATTATTATTAATTAATAACATTATTATTTTTGATATTATGTATTATTACTAGATATTATTAATATTATTATTAATTATTCAATTATAATTACTAATATATTCAATTATATAATTGAATAATTAACAATAACATCATTATTAGTCTTATTATTAAGTATTATTACTAATTACTATTTTCTTTAAAGATAAAATTATTGTTATTGTTAATAAGTATTTTTTATAATTTATTAATATCAATTATTACTTAGGTATATTAATATTTCTTAGATGTTTAAATTATTAAATTATTATTAATAAATTTAAAATAATTAGATTAATGAATATTATTATTAATTAATAACATTATTATTTTTTATGTTATGCATTTTTACTAGTTATTATTAATATTATTATTAATTATATAATAATATTATTATTAATTATATAATAATAATTATTAATATATTCAATTATATAATTGAATAATTAACAATAACATCATTATTAGTCTTATTATTAAGTATTATTACTAACTATATGATAATATTATTATTCTTGATATTAGGCATATTACTATAACTAAAATTTTGGGTAAATAAAATAAAAGCATGTAAATATTTTAGATAACTTTTGTAAATTTCAGTAATAAAAAATCTAAAATATTTTTTCCTATTCAATAAAAAATAATAAAAATTTCTAGTTATTATTAATACTATTATTAATATTATTACTGATTATATAATTAATATTAATATTAATTAATTAATTAATTAATTAATTAATTTTATAATTTATAATTTATTAATAAATATTATTAATAATAAATATTATTATTTTTAATGTTAGGCATAAATATTTTAGTTAGTGTATAATATAGTGTGAAATAAATATAAGTATGTGATGTGGGATTGTTTGATTGGATTTTAAAATTTCACGGAGATTAAGAGCCAAGCAAGATCCGACCCTTCATAACCTTCAATCCAAAGGCCCAAAATGTTTTAAACAAACACACTTACTCCCTCCCTCTCCCTATTTCTCTCCTCATTTCTCTCTCTCTCTTCATTCAAAAATGCAAAACCTCTCGCAAATGGCCGGCACCCTTTCTCTCTCTCACAGTCTCGGCCTCCTCCTCCGTCTCCCTCACCGTCTCTTCAGCCTACTCCGTCGTCCTCCGGCGCCACCACAGCCACGGTCATCTTCGCCCTCCGTCACTCTCTCTCTTTCTCCATTACGCCTCCCTCTCCCTCTCTATTTTTCGGCCGGCGACATTAATAATCCGAACAGAGCATTTGAAGCAAAGGAATTCCGGCGAGGGCTATGGCTGTTCAATCGTCAATGGTTGTAAACTCTCTCTCTTTCGCTCTCTCTTGATCTAAATCAAAACCGGATCTGATTTCGTTTGGGTTTGCTTGAGATATATATACCCAGATTTTTGTGTTTTGATTTCGATTTGGAAACTCAGATTTTGGGTTTGGTTGGATTTTGATTTTGATTTTTTTGGTGATTTTGTAAAGATTCAAAATTTTGGAAACTGTAATTTGTATTTTTTCAGATTCGTTGGTTGATTGGTCGCCGGTGGTTGCTGGTGGTTATTGGTGGTGATTGGTGGTGATTGGTGGTGGAAGTTGTGAGGACTATTTGAGTATAAAATAAATTTAGGGGACTGATTTGATAATAATAAAAGTTAAGGGACTGATATGAAAATAATAAAAGTTAAGGGACTGTTATAAAAATAATAAAAGTTAAGGGATCGATTTGAAAATAAAAAAAGGTAAGGGACTGATTTAATATATATTTAAAAATATATATTAATATATTTTAAATATATATATATATATATATATATATATATATATATATATATATATTAAAATATGTAAGTATATATTTTTAAATATATATTTAATTTTTTTTAAAAAAAATATCAATTTAGCGACGGAAATATCCGTCGCTAAAATGGTTCGAAAATAAAATGACAAATTAAATAGAGACGGAAAATCTGTCGCTAATTCGTAGACGGTCATATCTGTAGCTAATTTAGAGACGGACATATCTGTCTCTAATTTAGAGACGGACATATCTGTCTCTAATTTAGAGACGGCCATATCTGTCTCTAAATTAGAGACGGACACATCCGTCTCTAAATTAGCTACAAAACAGCGACGCCCAATTTAGCGACGAACCTGCACCCACGGAATAGCTACGGAATAAATCCGTAGCTAAACACGATTTAGCTACGGAATCTTCATTTTAGCTACGGAATTTGCCGTAGCTAAATCCGTTTTTCCTTGTAGTGGTTGTTGTATTTTTGGTGGAGCGATATGTGCTCCGAGATTCTAGCGGCAGTTACTTGTCATGAGAACGTGCTTGGAACAGCCCCTGATTTGTAGGGATGCGGTTATGGAAAGGTTTGACCATGCAAGTCTACTTTAGCTAGCTCGACGCTTGAGTGATTAGGTCGAGGTCGCCACTTGAAGAAGGGTCGACTGGCGACGGGTGAAAGTATGGATCGTACCGTGTAAGAGTATGGATTATAAGGTCGGGCTAAGTCAGGTCGGGACCAAATAGGTCGGACGTTGGGCTTAGTCGACTGATATTTGGCATGAGTTTTGGGCCTTGCATTGATTGGACCTGACCCT
The DNA here is from genome assembly GCA_022495995.1 of Adenophora triphylla var. japonica. NCBI lineage: Eukaryota > Viridiplantae > Streptophyta > Magnoliopsida > Asterales > Campanulaceae > Adenophora > Adenophora triphylla. Next base: position 31,703 of record JAFEMH010003263.1, on the reverse strand, counting down.
CTTGATACGTTGGGGCAATGGCTGCCTTTAGGATTGGGCTATGCTTACTTGGCCCAACTCGACACTTTTGGTATGTTCAGTGGCCCCCAACTTTCGAGTTGACTTTGTCGACTAGGAAGTTAAGGAAATTTTCGATGGCAAATGTTGTTACTCGAAGGTGTCTACTCGTTCTGAGGTTTAGTCGTCCCAAGATGACGTGGCGCGATCTGGGACGTCGGCGATGGACGGTCAAAGATGAAGGAGCGCCGTTTTTGCCATAATGATTACAACTTTGACGTTTGAGAGTCCGCCTAGGAAACTGTTTCCGCCATTAATTAGGAAAATTAATTTTGAATTTTCCCTTGCCCTTTCCAATTCAGGAAGATATAAATTCAAGAATCCTTCTCCATTTACAACTTTTCTTGCTCTGAACTACTGTGCGTGATTCCGGCGACGATAAGGGAAATTGATCCTTGATATAAATTGGTGCTTTCGTCCTCCATTGCTCCGTTCCCCCTCATTGTTAAAGGTATCTCCTTTGTCCTTTAGAATTAGGGCTTTAACTTTCGCAATTTCTTTGATTTATCCATGGCTAGGACCTTTAGTTGCGGCCGGGTGGGTATGGTTATTGTAGTATCAATCGTAGAGTCTACAAACATTTGAACGGAGAGTGGAAAGAGATAGCGTAGAGGAGTGTTCTTTGATTTTGACCCGTTGGGGCTTGCAATTCACCGAACTAACTTTACCGGTGGGAGAGAACTTGGGTGCCTTAGAAACGGATGACCCAAGAGTCGTGTCATTTCATCTCTTTCATGAGCTTCTCGACCATTTAGTTTGTGTTTTACGTCAAGGATGCCAATAAACCCTCTTTCATTAGAAATAGGATTGGGTTTAGGGGGAATCTAGGTCGCCCACTTAGTGTGTCTGCTAGGACTCCCGAGACTTCATTTAGACCGGATTCCCTGTTTCCCCTCTTCTTGTACGAGATATGGAGACTCAAGGTGAAGCTCATGCATCGACCTCGTCAAGCCCACGTATCGTTGATGCCTTTGAGAACACCTGTGGTGCCGGGCGAGAATGAAAAGGGCTACGTTCCTCCAAGGCCGGCTAGAGGGAAAGCAGAATTATCCATCTCGCTTAAGCATGATACATGACTTTTGTGAGGTTGATAGGAAGGAGTTTAGTGTTACTCTGTATAGTAGGGGGATTTCTTTAACCAATTTGGGGACACCTACGAGGAGGATCCTACCAAGGTATCCTTCTACTATGGCCAATTCGAAGCTGGCTTGAGATTACCTCTTGACCCCTTTATAAATGAGTTCTTAGAGTGCACTGATGCCTTGCCACTTCAGCTAGGAGCCAACACCTTTGTAGTGGTCTTGGTTTGCTTCATTATGGTTTGTAGGTTCTTAGGGTATGAGCCATGCATGAGGGTGTTTAAGGAGTTCTTTAGCATTAAGTTTGATAAGGATAGTGGCATAAGTACTCCTTCCAAGCCAAAGTCTCCCAAATTATTTGCCAATCTTCCTGGTAAGGCTAGTGGATGGAACTCTTGCGTGGCGGTGGTGGAAAGTAGAAGAGGATGGGAATTTCCATCGCCCGGTCTTGTCTATTTGGAGTAGATGAGAACAACTCTTGGGCCCCATATTGGCATAATGATTTGCGCGAAGTTGGTGGAGTTTACCAAGAAGGGGCTATCGGTTGGGATGCTCTAGGAACCAACAAGAATAATTTTATCCGAAATTTGGATTGATGGTTGGTGAAGGAGAGGTAGTGCCCATGGTTCCGGTAGTTAGATGTCGAGAGATATCCAGATTGGGTCACCCATGAGGGAGCTCGATTCGATTTGAGAAAGAGTGCCACTTTTGTAAGAAGGCGCCAACTATTGTAAGGAGCGGGTAGAACATTTCGGGGGTAAGAACTCGACCATTCATTGTACCTTGATCCCTCTTACCTTTGCTAACTGTTTATTTATGAACTTGATTCGTACATAGAACTTTTTTGCTCGTATGTAGAATAATTAGTTCACACATATTTAATTCGTACATAGAACTTTTTTGCTCGTATGTAGAATAATTTATGTGTCGACCTAACCCTTGATCATTTCAACTTTGGTGTAGTTTTAACTCCTGAGCAAGAAGCGAGTATGGGCCGAACCATTGACATCAGGAAGAGCAAGAGAAGTTGTGGAGCGACAATGCTAGAGAACATAGGGAGAGAGAGGGTGTTCTCCGTCATGATATTTTGCGAGACGGTGGATGTGGACCACTGTTAACTCTATACCGATGGAGGAGAACCCCAGGAAGGCTGGAGGGGGACCAAGTTGGAGATGTCGCCCAAGGAATGGAAGAGGTCGACGCTGAAGAAACCAACATATCCGACCAAGCCGTGGAGCCAGCTAAGGATGCTAGAAAAACCAGGGCTCGTGGTCAATCCAAAACCAAATCCAAAGCCAAAAAAGTTTCCAAGGCCAAGTCGCCCGTGATCGAGTTAGATGATGAGGGGGATGATGAAGATGATACGGCCCCTCTAAGCAAGAAGATTAAGATTGGGAAAACCAAGGTGAGCTCGACAGTTGATCAGGTCGACGCTAATGAGCCAATGGAGACTGAAGTTAGGAGTCCCCAGCCTTCTCCCGTCCAGGTTTCTTATGCCGAGTTGATCCAGTCCCGTGTTGACGAGCTAAGTAATGTGGCTCCTTTGACTAGGATTAACTGCTTGGCCAGGGAGTACCGGAGGTGGAGTATGGACGAGGCCGTGGTCGGGAGGGTCTTGACCGGGATTTGATCATGGAATTTACCAAGAAGCCTCTGACTCCAGAAGTTTGCAGAGCTAGGGTCGGGCTAGCTTCTTCCGAGGTAACCCTTGCAATCTCTTGTGTTGCTACTTTTATTTTGCTCGCTTATTCCAGGTTTCCATTCTGTTTCCCAAACTTAATACCTTCCTCCTATTCATCCTTTCAGTCTCTTGCCATGATTGACCTGGCTACTACTTATTGGAAGGCTGGCGAGGAGCAGGAAAAGCTAGCCAAGACTATGTTGGCTCGTAAGAACGAGGAAGCTGGGAAGCCGGAAGGTGATCAAGCTCGGTTGAAAGAAGACCATACAAAGTTGAAAGGGAGTTTGACAAGGCGAAGGAGGAGTGCTCGGACTTGGATAACTCTTATGAAGCTTTGAAACTTTTGAAGGATAATGAAATCAAATTGAAGGAGGAGGCTTGGAAGAGCTTAGGGAGGCCAACGGTGAACTCGCTCGTCTCAAGGAGGAGAAAAATAAGGTGACGGTGATCTTGGTGGCAAAGCAACGGTGGAGGAGGTTCCGATTACCTTGGCCAAGAAACGGGAGGAGCGAATCTTTGCTCGACAACAATGGGGCTGGGCGAACAATGCTTGTAAAGGTTGCCAAAGATGAAGGCTGTGAAAGCTTATAAAGAAAGTGACGAGCTCCATGCTCATGTCACCAAGGAAGCCGGCGCCTTACGGGATGTAGGTCGAGCACACATGGCTCGACGTATTATAGTGGATCCTGCTTTTGATATCTCGGTTGAACAACTTGCCCGATGGGCTGAGAAGATCCCTATAATATGGCGGCTCGGCAAGGGACATAGCTTGGTGCCTTACAATGACAATGACTTGGAAATCATAGCTAAAGATGACGCGGCCGCCGAAGGCTGAAGTTTGGACTCCTCCTCCTGTCGCTCAAGTTAATTATAGTACCATTTTAGCCGAGCTTGAAGAGCACGACTCACCCGACCTTTGATGGTGATACTCCAAGACATGGGTTTTACGAGTCGGGTAAACCAATCGGCCCCGGCGGGGAGGAAGCCGTGGATAAACAAGCGGCTACCGGTGGTCGAGGTTGAAGGCGATCCCAAAGATTAAATTTTGAAGCTGTTGGTTATGTAATGAACAAGTCCCAAACATTTCTTGTTTTTTGTCTTTATGAATACTTAGATGCCTTGGCCCTATTTTTTGGGAGGCATAGCACTTTTGTAGTTTTAATTAAATAAGTCTTGGCCCACTTTGGGAGACTTACTTATGCTTAATCGTAACTGACTTCTCTTTTTTGCATGTTGTATGCTTTGGATGTAAGTGTCGAGTTAGATTTAGTAGGGCAACGAGTTATCTTAAGTTTGAGGTCGTCCTGACTCTATGATGCTTTGGTCGACCTCAGACTTGATTAACTTTTGGAACGAGATTGATTATAAATCTAATCTGTTCAAACTATTTAAGCTGACCAAGGGTCGAGTTAATTAGAGCGAAGTCGATTAGGAATCAGACTTGTTGAATGAACGAAGCTGATTAGGAATCGAGCTAATTAGAACAAACTGACTAAGAGTCGAGTTTGTTAGAACGAAGTCGACTAAGAGTCGGACACATTGGCGAACAAGGCGATTAAGAATCGAGCTAATTAGAACAAGCGACTAAGAGTCGAGTTTGTTAGAACGAAATCGACTAAGAGTCGGACTTGTTAGCGAACAAAGGCGATTAAAAATCGAGCTAATTAGAACAAGCGACTAAGAGTCGAGTTTGTTAGAACGAAATCGACTAAGAGTCGGACTTGTTAAATGAACAAGGCGATTAAGAATCGAGCTTGTTAAAACGAAGCTGACTAAGAGTCGAGCTTGTTGGGGTTAGTGTAACAATATGCTTGATGGAATGAACTGCGCTTTTCATTGAAGTATGGAACATGCTTACATCAATTTGACACTAGAACTACCACAAACTTGAACTTGGAAACTGAAAACTAAAAGTAGTATTTGATGAGGTGAGTGGCGTGCCAAGGATGTTTCAACTCTTCTCCTCCGGGATGAGCTATCATGTAGGTTCCTTCTTTGACGACTCGAGTAACCACATAGGGACCTTCCCAGTTAGGAGATAGCTTATTCTGCTGGGTCCTTCTACCCGTTGCCTCAATCTTTCTCAACACATAATCTCCAACTTGGAACGACCTTGCCTTGACCTTCTTGTCGTGATAACTTTTAGTTCGCTGCTTGTAGTTGACCATTCGGAGGTAGGCTGTTTCTCGCTTCTCGTCGATCAGGTCCAAGTCGATCAATCTGTTGGTATCATTCTGCTCTTGATCAAAGAAGGTCACTCTAGCAGTAGGGAATCTGAGCTCAGCAGGTGCCATGGCCTCTGATCCGTAAGTGAGAGCGAAAGGGGTTTCCAGTAGGCCCCGAGTGGTTGTACGAGCGCCCCGAAGAGCAAGGGAAGTTCGTCCAACCAATTGTTTCGTCGACCTACGAGCCACTGTCTTGAGCGAAGATAGAACAAGTTTATTTCTTTGCTTGACTTGTCCATTTCCTTGAGGATAGGCGAATGACGATTTCCAATGTTTGATCCCTACTCGATTCATTTCTGTTTCGAAGGTTTGGGAGAACTGTAAACCATTGTCGGACACTATAGCACGAGGAAAACCAAATCGACACCAAATGAAGTCGTGGATGAAGTTGATAGCATTCTCCTCTGTGATGCGAGCTAGTGGTTTGGCCTCAACCCATTTGGTGAAGTAGTCTATGGCAACTATCACATACTTGCAGTTTCCTCGGGCGGGAGGGAAGGGTCCAATCAGTCGACGCCCCACATGTCGAATGGCCAAGCTGCGAGTGCCGGAGTACGCTCGGTTCTTGGCACATGAGGTAAGTTGGCAAATCTTTGACATTGATCACATTCTTGAACAAAGTTGTGAGTGTCGGCTCTCATGTGTGGCAGTAGTACCCCAAAGTGATTAACTTGTCGGCAAGAGTCCACGGCCCCGGTGTCCACCACAAATTCCACTATGCACTTCGTGTATCAATAGGGCGACCTCTTGAGGGTGGATGCACTTTAGTAATGGTCAAGTATAAGATCTTACGAGCAGGTCGCCTCCTTGAATGACATACCTTGGAGCTTTCTTTTTGATAGCTCGAGCCTTCTTCTCGTCACCTGGCAGCTCACCACTTTCTAAGTATGCCTTCATTTCCTCGATCCAACACTTCTCCTGAGTCCAGTTTCTTGAGGATCCTCTATGCATTGAATTTTTACTCTTTCATAGAATTTGGACTTTCGAGGAAGGAGATAGGTTCAATCATGTGGTTCATCCGAAGTGGCTAATTTCGAGAGGAGGTCAGCTAGCTCATTGTCCTCTCGTCCAATTCTCTGAATCTCCCAGAATTCCAAATCTTTTATCAGTTCCTTCACCAGGTCACAGTATTTGATCAGCGTGGCACTAAGAACCTCGTACTCGCCTCGACTGGTTAACTATCAATTGTGAATCACGGTAAGCCATGATCTTAGTTGCTCCAAAACACTTGGCGTACTCTATAGGCTGCTATCAAGGCTTCGTATTCGGCACAGTTATTGGAAGCATCGAACTTGAACCTTAATGACTCCTCGTACACTGTCCCAGATTCTGGTTCAATTAGCACTATCCCAGCTCCACTGCTATTCTTGGTCGCTGATCCGTCTGAATAGACCTTCCAACAATCGTCGGGTAGACTGATGGCGACACAGGATTACGACTCCTTCCCTTTAGCCTTTTCTTTTGGAGATCGCTGCTCGTCGTCTTCCTTGGTGAACGTAAGCTCGACCAAGAAGTCAGCTAGAGCTTGAGCTTTCAACGCCTTTCGAGGTCGATACTCAATGTCAAATTCAGTAAGGGCAATTGACCAATTGAGAAGTCGACCTGAACTCTCCGGCTTGTGAAGAATTTTTCTAAGGGGGCATTTGTAAGAACCACAATTGGATGAGCCAGAAAATAAGCTCGCAGCTTCCTTGAAGCCACGACTAGGGCATAAGCGACCTTCTCAGCATTGTAGTATCTGCTCTCCACATCTGATAAGGCCTTGCTGACGTAGTATACTGGTTTTTGAAGCCCTTCGTCCTCTCTAATCAACACTGCTGCAACCGACTTGTCTCCGCGACGAGATATACAAACAAGGTCTCTCCAGTGGTCGGGCTACTTAGCAGAGGTGGAGTAGCGAGGTAATCCTTCAATTGTTTAAACGACGAATGACATTCGGTCGTCCATTCAAAGCTTTTCGTCCCCCTCAGAGCTTTGAAGAAGGGGAGAGATCTCTCTGCCGACTTAGATATGAAATGACTAAGAGCTGCTACTCTACCGTTAAGTCGCTGCATTTCTTTGATACTGGTGGGGGCTTTCATGTCGACCAGGGCCTTGATTTTCTCCGGATTAGCCTCTATGCCCCGTTGAGATACCATAAATCCAAGGAACTTTCCAGCAGCTACACCAAATACACACTTGCTGGGGTTGAGCTTCATGTCGTTTGCTCTCAAATTGGCGAACGTTTCCTTTAGGTCGACCACGTGACGTCCAGTCTTTGTTTTGATGACCATATCGTCGACGTAGGCCTCCATGTTTCGGCCAATTTGAGAAGCAAAGACTTTGTTCACCATCCTTTGATAAGTTGCCCCTGCGTTCTTCAATCCAAATGGCATCATGTTGTAGCAGTAGATGCCTCCAGCCGCTTGAAATGCCGTCTTGATTATGTCGTCCTCATGCATCTTAATCTGGTGGTACCCTGAATAAGCGTCGAGGAAGCTGAGGGTTGAGTGGCCAGCAATGGAGTCGACTAGCTTGTCGATTCTAGGAAGGGGATAACTGTCCTTTGGGCAAGCTAGATTGAGGGTGGTGAAGTCGACACACATCCGCCATTTGCCATTCGATTTCTTCACCATGACCACGTTGGCCAACCACGTTGTATGAGTGGCCTCTTTGATTATCCCTGCACTCAAAAGTTTTTGTACCTCAGCTTTGATAGCCTCTTCCTTGTCACGAGCAAAACTTCTCAACTTTTGGGGTCTAGGATTTATGGTCGGGTTGACTTCAAGTCTGTGAACAGCGACCTCTTCCTTGATTCCCCTCATGTCTTCTACCTTTCATGCGAAGACATCATTACTTTCCTTGAGTAGCTCGATGATTTCTGTTCGCTCCTCAACTGATAGCTGCTTCCCAATCTGAATTTTTTGGTCGGGGTAGGAAAGGTTGGTGATTACTGACTCTAGCTCATCCACAGCTTCTAGCTCTGGTCCATCCCTGAATTGTAGAGTCTCAATGATTATCTCCTTGACCCTTTGTCTCTCCTCGGCCCTCAGGTGTGGAGCTTCTTACGCTATCATATCATCTAACTTATGCGCAACCTCGGCGGTGGTGGTGGTGGCCCCAGAGTTATTGTCGAGTGGAGAGGCATAGGTTGCCTATGATGACTTGGTCGACCATAACTACATCTGAATCGACGTCAGTGGTGTTAGAGTGACGTGTCGACTCAAGCATGACCTCGTCATTTGAGCGATAGGTCGACTCTTCCACGTCGGTGATTGTTGACAGTCTGGTAGTTTTGGTGACTGATTGAGACAACTTTAAATAACCGTCTGCTGTCTCGATTTCTAGTTCTCTCTTCTTTCTTTCCCGAAGAACATGGTCCAGGTAAGCCCGAGCTGTGCCTTGTACGCAGCCTATTCCAGCAGGTGTGGGGAACTTGACTCGCTGATGAGGGATCGATGCCACCATTCCAAGAGCGACCTGTCCAGGGAATACCAAGTATGGCAGCGTAGTCACTATTTACATCAATCACAATAAATTGTACCTTTGACACAATCCTTTGGGGGTGATGGCCTAGATCGACGTCGAGCTCTATCTGGCCTTTAGCATCAACTCGATGGTTGGTGAAGCCCTCCAACCTACCATCATATCTCCCCAACTGCTCATCATTAAGACCCATTTCTTTAAAAGTTTTGTAGAACAAAATATCCTTGCAGGCCCAGTGTCGACTAAGAGTACGCTCGTCGTACATCCGTCTATGAGACATGGGATGACGAGAACTTGCTCCCTAGCCGCCATATTAGTTGCCAATTCATGGGGGTAGAAGCTGATCGCTTCATCTCTGACTTCTCTTCTTGGAGGCACATGTGGGGCCTTATTGAGTTGGAAGATCTTGTGCTTGATGGCCGTGTTGCTTGCTTGCTCTGTAATGACCCCCAGGTTCAATCTAGGTTGCCTAGGTCCCTGCTGTCCGCCTGCTGGCTGCTCGCCTCCACCAGTTTGAGTCCTTTTCACGTAAGCCTCGAGTCTCCCCTGGTCGACCATTCTCTGGATGATACGCTTCAATCCCAAGCAATCCTCTGTGAGATGACCAGTGTCCTTATGGTAGTCACAATATTTGCTATTGTCCCTTCTAAATTTGTTGCCTGGGTTCATTGGGACAGGAGGAGCCAGCTCGACAGCATTCATAATCTCTGTTCGACTCACCGTAAGGGGAGTGAAAGCCTCGGGCACTTTCTCCGTTGCCCTAGTCCTGTTCTTTCCATTTTTATTGTTTCCTCCATTCTTGTTGGAGTCCTTTTTATCATCAGTGACCTCCACCTTGGGGCTTTTACCATTCTTTTTCTCTTTCCTTTCTTGTGAAGCGACATTATACACATTCTCAAACAACTCTGTCGAGTTGTTCTTGTCTGGCTTGTGAGTTCATAATCCATGTCTGCGAGGAAATACCGTTTCGGAAGCAATTAATGACTTCCTATCAGTGAGGTCTTCCTCTATCTTATCAACCATTTCCTTAAACTTGGTGAAGTAACTCATCGAGCTTTCATTCTTCGCCTGCACCAAGTTATTCAGATCGGTGACAGTCATCTTCCGAGCTCCTGCAGTCGAGAAGCGATCCAAGAACTTTGTCCTGAAGCATGTCCAAGTGGTGATGCTACCCGCGGCCAGACCGTTGAACCAAGTTAAGGCTGCCCCAGTGAGTGTGCTTAGGAGGGCTTTGCACATATTGTCGTCCTCATTGGCGACGAAACACATTGTGGCTTCCAGATGTGCTATATGACTCCTTGCATTAGTCGACCCCGAATACTTCTCCAGAAGAGGCAACCTGAAAGTAGGAGGAGGCCGACTATCTCTGATTTCTTTGGATAAAGGTCGAAGAGCAAAATCAATTCGTTCGACCTTTCCAATCTCCTTTTTCTTCTCCTCCTCCCATTGTTCGAACTTCTTTTTCATCAACAACCACTCTCTGGCGTCGGGTCTTTCATCTCTTGCAGTGGGAACAAAGATTCGACCTTTGACCTTCGCTTCTAGGGGGAGTTACTTGTCTACTCCTCCTATCTCTGTGAGAATGAGCCCTCTCTGATCGAACTGGGGACCTATGCATGTCATTCCTTACGGGCGACCTGCGCCTCTCATTCCCAGATGGCGACCTGCGCCTGTTATCTCCATGTGGCGACCTGCGCCTTTCTCCTCCTACAGGCGACCTGCGCCCATTCCTGTCTCTATGAGACCCTGACCTCTGCGTCCCGGGCCGGCGAAACCCGTCTCGTTTCTATTGGCCGTTAAGCGCGTCCTTAAGTCGACCGAGCCTCCCGCTCCCTATTTCAGTGAGGCTAGCCCAGGTCGTTACTCGGCACATGAACGATAGTAGGAGCTCGTTGCACTATCCCGTTTTCACCATTCCGCCCCACACCTTCATTTGGCCTCACACTCCCGGCCCGTTGCCCATTGGAAACCCGAGTAGGGGCCACTCTCTCGCAGCGTACGTCGGCTGTTACGCCTCTTCCATGGCTATCAAGTCGGCTGCACTTGGGCTCGCTCCAACATCATCTCCTTCTTGCTCATGGGGTTGGTGGAGGGACCCGCCCGTTTCCAACATTAAGCCGAGCGGTTGGACGTTTTGGAGGAGGTGGAACTCCTTGCCCATCCATATGCCTTTTCCCTCTCCTTGTGTCAGCAATCCTCCGCCATCAACAACACCGGTAGAGCGGGTGGCTCTACCACGGGGACGATTCGCGGGGGAGGAGGCAAGTTAAGGTTCTCGGCGTTTGCGTTCGTGTTGTTGTTGTTTTCCTCTTCATGCCCAAGTGAAGCCTCGGATACGTGTCCGTCCGAAGTCACCATTGTTGTAGGTTGAGGAGTTTTTCGAGGTCAAGCTAAAGCACGATTCCCGGCAATGGAACCAAACCGATGCCGCAGAATTGTGCTTATCAATAATCCTCCACGTGGCAAGATTAATCACCTAGCTCTTGACCTGAAATCGAGAACCCACGACTAGCCGGATGTGTCTCCTGCGAAGACGCTGGCGTGAGAGTAAGAATACAAGCTTGAATAAAGCTCAAAATGTATTGAATAATGAATTGTAATACAAAATGGCGCTTACCTTTGCACCGTTGGTAGTGATGATGTATTTATAGGTGATGGTTGTTGTATTTTTGGTGGAGCGATATGTGCTCCGAGATTCTAGCGGCGATTACTTGTCATGAGAACGTGCTTGGAACGCATCGATTTGTAGGGATGCGGTTATGGAAAGGTTTGACCATGCAAGTCTACTTTAGCTAGCTCGACGCTTGAGTGATTAGGTCGAGGTCGCCACTTGAAGAAGGGTCGACCTGACTGACGGGTAGAGCATGGATCGTACCCGTGTAAGAGTATGGATTATAAGGTCGGGCTAAGTCAGGTCGGGACCAAATAGGTCGGACGTTGGGCTTAGTCGACTGATATTTGGCATGAGTTTTGGGCCTTGCATTGATTGGACCTGACCCTCTTGATACGTTGGGGCAATGGCTGCCTTTAGGATTGGGCTATGCTTACTTGGCCCAACTCGACACTTTTGGTATGTTCATATACAACTCCATTTCCTAGCATTTCAATTCTTTGATGCATTTACTGGTACTACGCTTATTGAAATGTACGCGAAATGTGGGTGCATAGACAAGTCCATCGAAATATTTTATGCGCTTATTGAAAACCACATCCATGAATTTATTGAGGAAAATCACATTTTTAGAAGGGGCTTATTGGCGAGTTTCGAAAATGTCTATTTTTATTGGTAAATTTCACCACATCTCAAGATCTTATTGGTAAAAACCTCTTTTATTAATCTCTCTCAAAGAAAAAAAATGAACACTTATTTAGAGAGATGGAAAGGGTTGTGAATATCTTCTACGAAATCAGCTCTCTTCTCGAATTTTAAAAGTTCTTAAAAATTAATTTTGTTTTTTATAAGAACCTTTTAAAAAAGAGTCATATAGGTAAATATATATTTGTAGAGCAATTTCAAGGAGGTGCAAAAAATAAATAAATTCAAATTTCAAGAGCATATATGAAAATGTGTTGGATCATAAAACTTTACTCTAACGATATGTCTATGTATATTAATTTCACAAGCTTCAACTTTTCTTCCTTTCCAAACCTTCAAGTGCTTGATGTTAGTGGCTACTTGTATGGAAGCATTCCTGATCATATTGGTAAACCTTTCTCTTCGCTACAATCAACTTGAAGGTAATCTACCAGCATCCCTTTCTAACCTCACACAGCTGCAGCTCCTTGACCTTTCTTATAATAATATGATTACTGGTTTCATCCCATCAGAATTAGGGAATTTATTGAATCTAGTTTCTCTTGACCTTTCTTTTAATGACATTACGGGTTCCATCCCATCAGAACTTGGGAATTTGGAGAATCTATCTTCTCTGGACCTCAGTCACAATCAGATTAATGGTTCCATCCCGCGCAGCATTGGAAAATTAAGTAGCCTTGCAAGATTCCACTTGTCTAACACCTACATCAATGGTATGATACCAACTGAACTTGGCCTCCTCCAAAACCTTACTTACCTTGATTTATCCCACAACAAACTTACAGGTGGCATAAAACAATTGCTGGAAAACAGCAACTTGAAGAGCTTGGATCTGAGTTGGAACAACTTGAGTGGAATAATACCAGATAATCCTTCATATTTTTCTACCTTACACTCCCTGGATCTATCTAACAATCATATTTCCGGAAAAATCCCCTATTTTCTTTGTAACTTCCAGCGTCATAATTTTCTTAGCTTGCTAAATAATGACCTCAAAGGATCTTTAATTTGTCAATCACCATGCTACCAGAAAAACACAAGTAAACACTATTTTCTTATTTATCTCCCGGTAGCAATTTTCACTGCCTTATTACTGCTTGGAGTTTCGTTTGCACTTTGGAAACGCAAGGCTACACGTAAAACCAGAGACAAGGTAACAGAGAATGGTACTGATGCACTCTCCATATGGAATTATGATGGAAGAATTGCATTTGAGGACATCATCCAAGCAACCAATGACTTTGATATCAAATACTGCATTGGAACTGGTGGTTATGGCAGCGTTTATGAAGCACGACTGCCTGGTGGCAAAGTGGTTGCCTTGAAGAAACTTCATCGCTTGGAAGCAGAGGAGCCTGCATTTGACAAGAGCTTCAGGAATGAAGCACGGTTTCTGTCCTTTATAAGACACAGAAACATTGTAAAGCTTTACGGGTTTTGCTTGCACAACCGATGCATGTTCCTGATTTATGAATACATGGAAAGGGGAAGCCTGTTCTGTGCTCTCAGGGATGATGTTGAAGCTGTAGAGTTGGATTGGATTAAGAGGGTGGAGATTGTTAAAAGCATAGCTCATGCTATATCATATATACACCATGATTGCGATCAGCCTCTTGTTCACAGGGATATATCAACCAACAACATTCTCCTCAACTCCAAGTTAGAAGCATTTGTGGCTGATTTCGGAGCTGCTAGATTGCTAGACCCTGATTCATCCAATCTAACCCTAGTTGCAGGAACATATGGCTATATTGCTCCAGGTGGAGTATTTAATCTATTCATTCTTTTTTATCTGCAATAAAATGTTTATGTAAAAGCTTATTGATCATTCCCTTTAACCTTCATTGATTGCAGAACTTGCTTACACCATGGTTGTAACGGAGAAATGTGACGTCTATAGCTTTGGTGTGGTGGCACTGGAAACAATCATGGGAAAACATCCAGGGGATCTCATCTCTTCACTTACACAATCATCTTGTCCGAACAAAATGCTGAATGATGTGTTGGACGCACGCCTTGCACCTCTAACTGATCGACGAGTTGAGCGTGATATTGTGTGGGTTGTTGCTGTGGCATTTTCTTGCTTGGTGTCTGATCCCAAGTCTAGACCCACAATGAAACATGTATCACAGATGTTTCTAACATGCAAGGCGTCGGTAGCCAAACCTCTCAACGACATTTCAGTGCAACAGGTGATGAATGGGGAGATAAATTTGGTCCTGGTAAGAAAGTGACCAAGAGTCGGTTACATATATACAGTTGGTAGGAACCTGAATGATTAAGAATGTATGTATATCAGATAGAATAGCGCTCAAAATAATATGTATTATGTTAGGAAGCAGTCCAACCTGTATGTACACCACTTAAGGCAAACTAATATATGGGGTATCTGAAATTTTGAATGTTAATTGTTTAAACTTATTTTTGTGCATGCGTACTTAGTTGACATTCCATATCATCATTATCTCATATAGCTACAAGTGAAGAAACATATCCTTTTATTTTAAATAGATGGGACACCCATTTGGAAAATAAGTGAACTTATAAATGGAACGGAGAAAGTGTATAGTTGAATGCACAAGAATGATAAGTGTATGTATGATGTAGATCGTGTTGAAGAAGAACAACTTGGGGACCAAGATGGCATGGCATTGGCAATTTCTGATGTTTTAGAGACAAGCAAGTCTGGGCAAAAGTGCTCGGCCGAGCTACTTCTTGACTCGGCCGAGGGAAAGGGGACAGAAACTTTGGTTTAGGCAGTGGTTTATGCTCGGCCGAGTAGCATGGCAGCCTCGGCCGAGGGGTTCCTGGAAGGGCTTGTCCGAATTATTTCGTGTCTTTTTGTCAATACATTTTTAAATATGTTTTTCCCTGTTGCAAATAGTATAAATACCTTAGTCTTTCATTGTTTCAAAACCAAGTTTTATCATAATCAAATTATTGCTTTTGCAATTACCGTCCCTTCTTCGGTTTTAAATCTAAGTCAAGTTTGGCTTTGATTTTTGAGATTTCTCTTGGGAAGTCTTGTTTGGGATTCGTTTAGGCGATCCTTACTATCATATTCCGCTGCGTTCACATCAGTTGGTATCAGAAATCGGTCGATCCTAGGGTTCTCCGACAAGAAGATGACTAACCATGGAGGAAACAACGACGACATCACAGCAATTTTGGAACGCATGGCACAGCAAGAACAAGCAGCCAGAGAGGGTAGTGATCGTCAACATGCTGAATTATTGGCGGCTTTGGTTCAGATGCGGGTAGGTGGTGATGTCAACCCACAAAATCGGGCTAATCGTCGGGGAAATAATCTCCACCGTGGTGAACCGGTTGTAGAGGAAGATTCTGTGATCAGGAAGAAGATGAGGACATGGAAGCGCCTCGGAACGATCAACGTCATAAAATTAGGGCGTATATTCCGTCATTTTCTGAAAATTTAAAGATGAATGAATTCGTGGATTGGCTTGCAGAGGTGGAGAAACTCTTCGATTTGATGCAGGTTAAAGATGATCGGAAGGTGCCTTATGTAGCATATAAAATACGCGACGGAGCATCAGCATGGTGGGAACAATTGTGTAAGAAGCGACATCGTAAAAACAAAGCTCCTATTCGTTCTTGGGCTAAGATGAAGAGGGAACTACGATGTCACTTTATACCAGATGATTATGAACAAGTGACATATCAATCCTTTTTGGACCTAAAACGGGGCGCTCGTACAGTTGAAGACTATGCCCACGACTTTCACGCCCAATCGGCGCGTGCGGATTTGGATGAAACAGAGGCACAAGAGGTTGCAAGATTCGTTAGTGGTCTTCGGGTTGGCATTAAGAATCAAGTGGAATTGTTTACAAATCGGTCGGTGATTGAAGTTATTATTCGTGCCAAGAAGGTCGAAAAGCAGCAGTCCTCTACTTATCATCCTCAGACGTCATACAGAAGTTTTCCAACTACACCTTTTTCGAGTTCTAAGAATCAAGTGACTAGGTCTAGTGTGGTGGCGGGTTCAGAGAAAACACAAGGTGTGGAAACAGGTAGAGATGAAGGGAAGCAGTTGGCCCCCACTAATGTTCAGAATCCCCCGGTTCGGCGTAACACCAACGCGACTAATCGTGGTCAACAAAATCATAACCCCTATGCTAAAGTTTTTAGTGATAAGTGTTTTCGGTGTTTGCAACAAGGGCACATGGCTAGTCAATGCCCTATGCGACGAGGAATCAACATGGTAGACCGGGATGACGAAGTAGATTGTGATGACGGTGTGATAGATCTTAATGAGGAGATGGAAGAGCCAAATAACCATGGGTCTTTTGTGGTTTGACGGCTTTTTTTGACAACCCCTTGTGAAGATGATGATCCGAAACGACAAAATATCTTTTGAACAAAGGAGAAGGTTAGTAATGTTGATGCTACAGTTATTGTGGATAGTGGTAGTAGTGAGAATTTAGTGGCTTGTAGTTTCGTGGATTCGTTGAAGCTGGAGATTCACAAGCACCCGTCCCCTTACACGGTTGGTTGGATTAACTCTGGCGGCAATATAAAGGTACATGAACAATGCATTATTCCTTTCTCTATGGGAAGTTATAAGGATGAAATTTTATGCGATATTGTCGATATGAATGGATGCCATGTATTATTGGAAAGACCGTGGCAATATGACGTGAATGTGGTATATAATGGGCGAGAGAATTCTCAGATTTTTACAAAGGATGGGTTTCGTTTTCAATTACGTTCGTCACTTGATATAGGTGCTCGTGGTAATAAGAAATCTAAACCTATTGTTTCTTTGTGTACAGCTCAAGAGTTTGTTGAGGATTTAGCCGACGCACCTGTTATATATGCAGTCGTGTGCAGAAGGAAATTTTGGGACAGTTTAGTTTGGTTCCAAAATCGTTAGTCAGTTTTGGATGAGTTTCGTGATATTATGCTTGATGATCTCCCTCCGGGGTTGCCACCCTTGCGAGATATTCAACATAACATTGATTTTGTACCCGGTGCTTTGTTGCCTAATCTCCCTCATTATCGTATGAGTCCTGAGCATGAGATTTTGAAAGAACAGGTGGAAGAACTGTTTAAAAAAGGGTATATACATGAGAATCTGAGCCCATGTGCAGTCCCGGCTTTACTTGTGCCTAAGAAAGATGGTACGTGGCGTATGTGCATTGATAGTAGAACAATCAACAAAATTACAGTCAAGTATAGATTCCCTATTCCTCGGTTGGATGATATGTTGGATATGCTTCGGGGTTCCAAAGTATTTTCCAAGATTGATTTAAAGAGCGGGTACCATCAAGTTCGAAAGTTCGGATTAGACAAGGCGATGAGTGGAAAACAACTTTCAAAACTAAGGAAGGGTTATATGAGTGGTTAGTGATGCCATTCGGCTTGTCCAATGCACCAAGTACGTTCATGCGTCTAATGCACCAAGTTCTCAAGCAGTTTAATGGGAAATTTCTTGTGGTGTATTTTGATGATATTTTGATTTATAGCAAAACTGAGGAGGAGCATATCGGGCATGTCCAAAATGTTTTGAGGGCACTGCAGGAAAACGAGTTGTATGTTAACTTAAAGAAGTGCAGTTTCATGTTGGATAAGTTGTTATTTGGGTTATATATTGTTTCAGCGGATGGCAATTCAGGTGGATGAGGAAAAGGTATGTGCTATTCGTGAATGGCCAACTCCCGTGACAGTTAGTGAAGTACGAAATTTTCATGGGCTTGCTACTTTTTACCGGCGTTTCATACGAAATTTTAGCACTATTATGGCCCCGATAACTGATTGTACGAAAAAAAGGAAGATTTTCTTGAGATGATGTGGTCGCGGCTAGTTTTGTGTTGATTAAAGACAAGTTGACTAATGCTCCGCTCCTTGTGTTACTTGATTTTTCCATACCATTTTAGTTGGAAACGAATGTTTCGGTAGTTGGCATTTGGGCTGTTTTAATGCAAAGGAAGAGGCCGATTGCATTTATGAGTCAAAAACTAGAGGAGGCGAAACGAAAGTGGACTACGTATGAAATTGAGTTCTATGCTGTGGTACAGGCTATTAAAAATTGGAGGCGAAACGAAAGTGGACTACGTATGAAATTGAGTTCTACGATCTCACTTTTTACCAAATGATTATGAACAAGTGACGTATCAATCCTTTTTGGACCTAAAACAGGGCGCTCGTACAGTTGAAGACTATGCCCACGCTTTCATGCCCAATCGGTGCGTGCGGATTTGGATGAATTAGAGGCACAAGAGGTTGCAAGATTCGTTAGTGGTCTTCGGGCTGGCATTAAGAAACAAGTGGAATTGTTTACAAATCGGTCGGTGAGTGAAGTTATTACTCGTGCCAAGAAGGTCGAAAAGCAGCAGTCCTCTACTTATCATCCTCAGACGTCATACAGAAGTTTTCCAACTACACCTTCGAGTTCTAAGAATCAAGTGATCGGGTCTAGTGTGGTGACGGGTTCAGAGAAAACACAAGGTGTGGAAACAGGTAGAGATGAAGGGAAGCAGTTGGCCCCCACTAATGTTCAGAATCCCCCGGTTCGGCGTAACACCAACGCGACTAATCGTGGTCAACAAAATCATAACCCCTATGCTAAGGTTTTTAGTGATAAGTGTTTTCGGTGTTTGCAACAAGGGCACATGGCTAGTCAATGCCCTATGCGATGAGGAATCAACATGGTAGACCGGGATGACGAAGTAGATTGTGATGACGGTGTGATAGATCTTAATGAGGAGATGGAAGAGCCAAATAACCATGGGTCTTTTGTGGTTCGACGGCTTTTTTTTTACAACCCCTTGTGAAGATGATAATCCGGAACGACACAATATCTTTCGAACAAAGAGGAAGGTTAGTAATGTTGATGTTACAGTTATTGTGGATAGTGGTAGTAGTGAGAATTTAGCGGCTTGTAGTTTCGTGGATTCGTTGAAGCTGGAGATTCACAAGCACCCGTCCCCTTACACGGTTGGTTGGATTAACTCTGGCGGCAATATAAAGATACATGAACAGTGCATTATTCCTTTCTCTATTGGAAGTTATAAGGATGAAATTTGCGATATTGTCGATATGAATGCATGCCATGTATTGTTGGGAAGACCGTGGCAATATGACGTGAATGTGGTATATAATGGGCGAGAGAATTCTCTGATTTTTACAAAGGATGGGTTTCGTTTTCAATTACATTCGTAACTTGATATAGGTGCTCGTGGTAATAAGAAATCTAAACCTATTGTTTCTTTTTGTACGGCTCAAGAGTTTGTTGAGGATTTAGCCGATGCACCTGTTATATATGCAGTCATGCAGAAGGAAATTTTGGTATAGGTTAGTTTGGTTTCAAAATCGTTACAGTCAGTTTTGGATGAGTTTCGTGATATTATGCCTGGTGATCTCCCTCCGGGGTTGCCACCCTTGCGAGATATTCAACATAACATTGATTTTGTACCAGGTGCTTCGTTGCCTAATCTCCCTCATTATCGTATGAGTCCTGCTGAGCATGAGATTTTGAAAGAACAAGTGGAAGAACTGTTTAAAAAAGGGTATATACAAGAGAGTTTCAGCCCATGTGCAGTCCCGTCTTTATTTGTGCCTAAGAAAGATGGTACGTGGCGTATGTGAGTGATCAACAAAATTACAGTCAAGTATAGATTTCCAATTCCTCGGTTGGATGATATGTTGGATATGCTTCGGGGTTCCAAAGTATTTTCCAAGATTGATTTAAAGAGCGGGTACCATCAAGTTCGGATTAGACAAGGCGATGAGTGGAAAACAGCTTTCAAAACTAAGGGTTATATGAGTGGTTAGTGATGCAATTCGGTTTGTCCAATGCACCAAGTACGTTCATGCGTCTAATGCACCAAGAATTCAATCAGTTTAATGGGAAATTTCTTATGGTGTATTTTGATGATATTTTGATTTATAGCAAAACTGAGGAGGAGCATATCGGGCATGTCCAAAATGTTTTGAGGGCACTGCAGGAAAATGAGTTGTATGTTAACTTAAAGAATTGCAGTTTCATGTTGGATAAGTTGTTATTTTTGGGTTATATTGTTTCAGCGGATGGCATTCAGGTGGATGAGGAAAAGGTATGTGCTATTCGTGAATGGCCAACTCCCATGACAGTTAGTGAAGTACGAAGTTTTCATGGGCTTGCTACTTTTTACCGGCGTTTCATATGAAATTTTAGCACTATTATGGCCCCGATAACTGATTGTACGAAAAAAGGAAGATTTTCTTGAGTTGATGAGGCCGCGGCTAGTTTTGTGTTGATTAAAGACAAGTTGACTAATGCTCCGCTCCTTGTGTTACCTGATTTTTCCATACCATTCGAGTTGGAAACGGATGCTTCGGTAGTTGGCATTTGGGCTGTTTTAATGCAAAGGAAGAGGTCGATTGCTTTTATGAGTCAAAAATTGGAGGCGGCGAAACGA
Source organism: Adenophora triphylla var. japonica (assembly GCA_022495995.1). Classification (NCBI taxonomy): domain Eukaryota; kingdom Viridiplantae; phylum Streptophyta; class Magnoliopsida; order Asterales; family Campanulaceae; genus Adenophora; species Adenophora triphylla. Next base: position 11,463 of record JAFEMH010003263.1, on the reverse strand, counting down.
AAGTGGACTACGTATGAAATTGAGTTTTATGCTGTGATACAGACTATTAAACATTGGGAACAATATTTGTTGCATCGTGAGTTTGTTCTCCATACTGATCATGAGGCCTTGAAATACTTGAATGGTAAGACGACGCTTAATCGCATGCATGCACGTTGGGTTTCGTATTTACAGCAGTTTTCTTTTGTCATTCAACACTATTGGACTAGGACTCTTGGTACCTATCTTGATACGTTCAAAATAGGATAATACCAAGTTCTTGTTGGACAAGAATGGTATGGTACAATCCTAGTGGGATTGTGAGACTAGACCAAGTCAACTATATAAAGGGTCTTTACCCTAATAATATTGGACGTGCAGTTTATATCTCTCTCCCATATATTATCTCGGCTAGTTTGCGATTCTCTAAGCTACCATCGAGAGCTTAGGATTTGAGTGTGAAATATATAATCGATATCCATCTTGTGATATTGATTGGACGAGCAAAGCGGGTGGTTGCAGGAACGATCGAGACAACCAAGGGTTCGTAGCCCAAACATAATTCTTCCGCAACAACGAGCGTCGGATTTAATCCAACAAGGTAATCCTAGAACTCGTTATGAGATATATATGTGTATCCATCATTGGTATCAGAGCTTCAAAGCTTGATGCTCACCATTGATGTCTTGATTGCATGCTATTTGAATTTTTCGGATCTATTTTTCACCAAGTGGGTTGGTAAATTTCGAAATTCAAATCTTGTCCGTTTTGTGCGAATCTGATATGCATGCGTAGATAATGATCCGTAGATAAACATACTAAAAAATCATTGAATTTGGTTGAGTAATTTCTGAGTAATTACAATTTGAAGTTTCGGATATTATGATTTTTTCGTGATGTTTAGGGCTGTTTTTGACATGGTTTAACTCAGATCTGATGAAACTTGTTTGAATGTTTGCTGTTCTACGCTGTGAGATCTTTCTGTAGCCACTTTAATTGTTTAATTTGGACTTAAATCAAGAGAGTTATGGTGTTATAAAAATGGGTCGGCGAAATACGTTTTTGTCAAAAATCCTAATTTGTTTTGAGAAGATGATGAACAGTAACAAAACGCGTTTCCTCTCTTGGCTGAATAATCTAGTCGCTTTAAAATAAGACATCTGTTTTTGTTTTGGAACATCTGTACATGGTTACTAGTTAGTGACTCACGTGTCTTGTATTTGTTCAATGTGTTATACAAATCAATCTGAGTACATGTTTTTTTTTTTGCCCAGAGAGAAATAAGACCAGAAATTTTTGTAAATTTTATAAATGTTTTCTGGATTTTGTTAATGTTTTAATTTGTATGTTAATGTAAAAATACGGTCCAGAAAATTATGTAAATTTTACTGTATGTTTAATATGCTGTGACAACATGCTAAGATATTTTTCATAATTTGTTTATGATCAGAATATATTTTATGAATTATTGAGTATTCTGCTGCATGATTAATTCAGGAAAAATAGTTTTACTGTCCAGAAAAAAATATGAAATATTTTCTGTATGTTTAGAATAATGTTATTCAGATCAGTATATTTTTCCATAATTTTTTGATGAGCAGTAATCTGTTTCATGTATTTTTGTATGTGTTTTCGTGCAAATTTTATTTCTCAGGGTGGAAAATATTAATCAGAAAATCATAAAAAAAAAATCTGTGGTATAGTTATATGATATTGCACTGTTATAATGTTTTACAGATTTTTTTGGATGATCTGAAATATTTATGTGCTTTAAATGTCATTTTATGATGTATTTTCACAAATAAATTTGCATGAAAAACAAATTTGAGACTATACGAGTCCCATACAAATTTTCTGAAATTGCTGGAATTATTTTAATGAGCTTTAATTGGTGGATTTGTTCTATCACTATTTCTTCTTTTATTTAAAAATCAATTTTGAGTATATTTTTATTATGCATGCTTAAGGTTATGATTACGAGCCTCGCGAATTTTCTCTCCTTTTCATGTATGATATAAGTATATTTATTGTTGAGTTTTTATGATAAAAGTGAATTAAAATTGTATGCTTAATGTCTCTTTTGTATTATGTTGTAGTGAAATGGCATCAAAGAACGTAATTGCTGATTTGAATAAGGGTGAGAAATTGGATGGCAAAAATTATAGTGTTTGGCAAAGGAAGATCACATACTTGCTAAACGAGTAAGAGGTTCTTGAGAACCTTGACACCGCGGTGATGCTGAGTCGAGATGGGTAGCAATACCATCGCCCAACACCGTCGTAATACGCATGTGCTTTTCACTACGGGTCAAGAAGGACCGTTGTGCTCGCTTTACTATGTTGAGCAGCATGCACAATGACCTGATTGGGCAGTTTGAGAACTGCTCTACTGCTAAGGACATGTGGGACCAAATTAAGGCTGCATTTGGTAACACATATGCAACAAGGCTTCGTACCTAGACATACAAGTTTGAATCGTATAAGATTGACCAGAAACAATCCATTCCTGATCAGCTACGTGAGTTGTCTGGTATGATTCGTGAGCTTCGTGCTGTTGGTAGTATCTTGTCGATGCAAGAAGTCCAAGCTGTGATTCGTTCACTGCCGGACTCGTGGAGTAATTTGAGGCAGATCCTGACTCATACAGACTCCATTCAGACTTTTGCAGATGTTTCCCGTCATGTTGAGCTTGAGGCAGAGCGCCAAAAGGCAAGTCGAACGATGAGTGCTGCGACTCGTGACCTTGCTCTTGTTACTCTTGATGATCAACGCAAGCCAAATGGGCAGCGTAAGAATCAGGGTAATAAAGGCAAGAAGGCTCAGAAACTGGGGCCAAAAGCTGGCAAGATTGCTAAACACAGAGGCAAGAAGAATATTGCTAAGCAAAAGTGCTACAACTGTGGAACCTTGGGTCATCTTGCTCGGAATTGTCTTGAGCCCAAGAAGGTACCTCTAAATCCTAGATCTATGCAACTTTGTGTTTGCTCTCATGTTTTATTAGCTGACTCTCTCCCTAAATGGATTGTAAACTCAGGCTCCACAAAACATGTGACGTGGGATCGTGCGGAATTTGTATATTATAGGAAGATTCCAGCTGGTACGCGAAGCATTTTCATGGGAAATAGCTCGACCGTGGAAGTCAAAGGGGTTGGCTCATACCAGCTTCTTTTGCGGAATGGACGCAGCTTGACTTTGCATGAAGTACTTTACGCACCTGGAGTTCGCTATAATCTACTTTCAGTAGTAAAATTGCTAGAAATAGGATATTCTTTTAATTTTAGCGGTAGTTAGATATTTGCTTTGACAATATGGTTTTGGGACATGGTTTTTTGTTAGACAATTTCTTTAAATTAGATTTATTGGATTCTTTATCTTCTGTTAACGCTACTTCTTGTGTGGTATATGATACTTCTAATTCTGAGTTGTGGCATGCTAGACTTAGACATATAGGAAAGGACAGAATGAGTAGATTGGCTAGAGAAGGACTATTGGGTTCTCTCCCAAAAGTTAATTTACTTGTGTGTGAGCCTTGTTTGGCGGGAAAAGCCTGCCGAAAGCCTTTTGGTAAGGCTAAAAGGGCCACACAGCCATTAGAGTTAGTCCATTCAGATATTTGCGGACCTATGAATGTAAAAGCACGCCATGGTGCTTCCTATTTTCTCACTTTTATCGACGACTACACGCGCATGGTTATGTTTACCTTATTTCTCACCGTCATGAAGCACTTAATTGTTTTGAGCGCTTCTTGGCGAGGTAGAGAATCAGAAGGATAAAAGCCTAAAAAATTTAAGAACTGACCGGGGCCGCGAGTACTTGTCTGATCAATTTAAGGGATTGCGTGAGAAAAAGGGGGTAGTAAGGCAGTTAACGATTCCTGAAACTCCGCAACAAAATTGTGTAGCAGAACAAAGGAATCCTACCTTGTTAGAGATGGTTAGGTTGATGATGGCACAAGCAAATCTCCCGATTTCGTTTTGGGGTGATGCGCTTATGACTGCCACGTATATCCTTAACCGAGTGCCTTCTAAATCAGTCTCTACAACCCCCTACCAATTGTGGAAAGGTGAGAAGCCTAATTTGGGACATCTACACCCTTGGGGTTGTGCAGGTTATGTCCATAGTACTTTCAATAAGTTTGGAAAACTTGGTCCCAGAGGAAACAAGTGTGTTTTCATACGGTATTCTGATACCTCTAAGGGTTATGTAATGTACGGTGGAAAACCTAAAGTTGGGATGACTGAAATAGAGTCTCGTGATATCGATTTCATTAAGAATGATTTCCCACAAATCGGTGAAGTCAGAAAGGATTTCAAACTCTTTGAGATGGAGGAAGAACATTTGACATCTCTTGGCGTAGGTGGGAATTGTCTCAACCTAATGATCAAATGGATCAACATACGGTTGAGCCTGTAGTCGCCAATGAGAGTCAAGATGATCATCCAAGTAGGAATGTTGATTCCAGTGGGAGTCTTCCACCAGAGCGAAGAAGTCAACGTGGAAAAATTCCTCGTCGTCGATTTGAGATCGAAGGGGAATCTTTTCTATGTGAAGCTTTAGACGCTTGTGAACCTACTTCATTCAAAGAAACAATTTCTTCACCTAAGAGTGATGAATGGACATCTGTTATGGAAGATGAAATTTCCTCTATGTACAAGAATCAGGTTTGGGAGTTGGTTGATCTTCCGCCTGGGCATAAGGCAATTGGAAACAAGTGGGTTTTCAAGGTCAAGCGCAAGGCAGACGGATCAATTGACAAGTATAAGGCACGCCTTGTGGCGAAAGGCTATACCCAAAAGGAGGGTCTAGACTATGAACAGACATTCTCCCCGGTGGTGAGATTTTCTTCTGTTCGCCTTATTCTAGCTATAGTAGCACATATGGATTTAGAACTTTTTCAAATGGATGTTAAAACTGCATTTCTCAATGGGGAACTAGGTGAAGAGATCTATATGACTAACCAGAGGGTTTTGAAGTCAAGGAACATGAGCGCAAAGTGTGTCGCCTCAAACGTTCCATATATGGACTCAAGCAATCATCTAGACAGTGGTATATTCGCTTTCACCAAGCAATAACCTCAATTGACTTTGTGATGATTGAGGAAGACCATTGTGTGTACGTTAAACAGTCCAAGGGAAAGATCTTAATCTTATCATTATACGTTGATGATATACTACTTGCCGGGAATGACATGGAGATGATAAATGCCACTAAAGAGTGGTTATCTTCATCATTCGAGATGAAAGACTTGGGTGAAGCAAATTATGTGCTCGGAGTTAAGGTCATTAGGGATCGTTCAAAGAAACTTCTTGGTTTGTCTCAAGAGACTTACATAAAGAGAGTTTTAGAACGTTTTGCTATGACTAACTCAAAATCCGTTGTTACTCCAATGAAAAAAGGTTGTATCCTTAGTACAAGTAAATTCCCTAAGAATGAAGAAGAGAAGAGAATAAAGACTAACACCCCTTATGCAGTGGCAGTTGGGTGCTTGATGTATGCGATGTTATGCACCCGTCCTGACATTTGTCATGCAGTTGGAATTTTAAGTAGATTCCAAAGCAACCCTGGCCCCGCACATTGGCAGGAAGTCAAGAGGGTTCTTCGCTATTTGAGCGGATCAGCAAAAATGGTTCTTTGTTATCGAGGTGGGGACTTGAGCCTAAAAGGGTACACTGATGTGGATTGAGGTGGAGCTATTTCTTGGAGTAGCAAGACACAGGAAAGCATATCCCTTTCCACGATGGAGTCAGAATACATTGCTTGCTCAGCAGCTGTTCAGGAAGCTGTTTGGTTAAGGAGGTTCTTACAACATCTTGATGTCACACCTAATGTGAATGGTCCTGTACTTATTAACTGTGATAGCATGGCTGCTTTAGGGTTTGCCAAGGACCCTAAGTACCATAGTAGGACCAAACACATTGACATTAAGTACCATTTCACTAGAGACATGATTACAGAATGAAAGGTGGTTCTTAAGTATATTCCTACTGAGAGCATGTTAGCTGACCCTATGACTAAGCCTCTGACCAGAGAGACTTTTCAGAAACATACGACGTGTTTAGGGCTTCGTAGGATTTGATTAGTTATTTTTGAACACCTTGCAGACATTATTATATTCATTATTGTTTAGAATTTAATACATATTTTTCATTTTCATTCCTTGTTGAGTTTATGGGATTTTTATTGATTGAAAATTATGTGGTATACATTTTAATTAAAAAGATGTCTGAAGGACTAGAATTGACCCTCTCACACGGGTAATTCGCCTTGTCGTTTTATGAGCAAGCAAGATGAGATAATAATGTATTTGACACTTAAAGGGGGTGGCAAATGACATTATAATATATCGCCTTAACATACGGTTTGTTGGGATTGGATCCTAAACTATGAGGAAGAAGGAGTCTAAGTCGGAGGAGTCGGTGAGATCAAGTAGGAAAATCGTCGGTGGAACTTCTGTCGTAGAGAGCGGTCGCGCTGTGGTGAGGGCGACCGCGCTGGAGTTCTTTCGTGGGTGCTAAATCTTCTGTCAATGAGGGCGGCCGCGCAGGCCTTGAGGGCGGCCGCGCTTGGTCCGGATTTTCTGCAGCAGATTTTTATTTTGTTTCCTATTTTGATAAGATCTCTTCTTAAACTGATTTAGGGCTTCCTTGTATTACTATATAAACATAGATACGACCTAGAACACATTCGTAGTTGTGTAGCAACATATTAGAAGGAGTCTAATAACATATCGTCAGCAATGGTGCCCCTGACGTAGTTCATGTGTTGAATGAACCGGGTAAACAACTCTTGTGTTCTTGTGTGTGTGATTCTTTCATTCTTGTGCTTGTGGGTGTGTTGATTTCTTGTCAAGATTGCAACGGGGGTATCACCAAATTCACAAAAACTGGTATCAAAGCTTTGGTTCGGAGGATTCAAAATCTTTTCATTAGTTGATTAATTTTGAATCGCGTTCTTGGGAATTTTTGGTGAAGCAATCAGACGAAGAACTCAATCGAGAAATTCAACGGTGTGAATTTCACGTTTTGGAGGACAAGGATTGAAGACTACCTTTATTGTAAGGATCTTCATAAACCCTTGAAGGAGAAGCCCGAAGACATGTCACAAGATGATTGGGAGACGTTGGATCGGAAGGCGTTAGAGCGGTAAAGAGTGCCTAACCGACGACGTTGCACCTTAACGCCATGGAGGCCAAGACAACGGTGGAGTTGCTACAAACGTCGAGCATTACGATGAAGTCGTCGAATATCAATAAGGTGCATTTGATAAAGAGGTTTGCGAATGCGAAGATGTCGTAGGCGAGGCAGCAAGTCATATCGGCAATTTCAAAGGTATGGTGGACCAATTAAAAAGTGTTGATATTACTTTCTCCGATGAAGTTGCTAGCTTGTTTTCTACTAAAATCATTGCACGATAGTTGGGAGGTTACTGTCACAACGATTAGTACGTCGAAACAAAGCATTGGTGTATACGGAGGTTAGAGATCTCATCCTTCAAGGGAGTTGAGAAGGAAAGAGAAAAGGGGAGAATCTTCCGTAGATGGGCCGCACTTAGGGTGGAGAGAAATAGGGAAGACCGAAAAGGGGAAAAAGGTCGAAGTCTACAATTGTGGCGAATTAGGTGCATATCGATTATCGTCAGGGTAAAGATGGTGGTGCACGCGTGGTGGATGATGGTGGAGATGTATTAATCCTGTGAGAGGAGCGATCGGGTGAAGATTGGGTGTTGGATTCGGAGCTTCATGCTAGTGGGGATGCGAGAATCAATGGCCAGATAAATGGGAGACTTTGGGGTTGTCTATCTTGGTGACGGTCGGCCATTGAAGGTCAAAGGTAAGGGGATGTGATGATGAAGACACCTAACGGGGCTATTTTACAACTACACAACGTGATGCGTATTCCTGGATTTGAGGAGAAGCGGTGATTTACGTGGGACAACTTGACAGTGAAGGGTATGGTGTGTCTTTAATTGGTGGGTCTTGGGAAGTCACAAAAGGGGCTAAGGTGGTAGCTCGTGGGGTTAAGGGAAGATGTTGTACTCTACACTACAATATCGATGCTCGTCTGCCGGGAGCAAAGAGGCTAAAGAACCTACTGTTGGTGTGAAAAGGGGAGACATCAAGAAACGGTATGTTAGTGGGGACACAAAGTTGATCAACGTGGGCGTGAAGTCCAAGTGCCCTAACAGAGAGCGGTTTCGGACCAAAAACAGACGATGCAAGAAACAAGGTGTGTCCAAGTTTCAAGGGGAAGCATTGCGAGGAAGGTGGGTGCGGAGGAGAAGGCGGTTAGACTTGCGGGGAGAAATCAAGGTAGAAGCTGATTTGGGGAGGCAAGAATCATCTAACACGGAGAGGTTGAAACGCCGCTTGGTTTCAACTCGCCTTAGTACTTGAAGAGAGGAGAGGTAGTGTCAAGCCAATATGGATGGGGGAAATGTGTTCGAAGGTCTTTACTCTGTGGTGGGAGTTGATGGGTGTTCTATGTCTGTTAGTTTAGTCTCCGGTGGGAGATTGTTGGGATTGGATCCTAAACTATGAGGAAGAAGGAGTCTAAGTCGGAGGAGTCGGTGAGATCAAGTAGGAAAATCGTCGGTGGAACTTCTGTCGTGGAGAGCGGCCGCGCTGTGGTGAGGGCGATCGCGCTGGAGTTCTTTCGTGGGTGCTAAATCTTACAACGTGAGGCGGCCGCGCAGCTCAGGCGGCCGCGCAGCCTCAGTGGCGGCGCGCTGTCGGATTTTACTGCAGGCGAATTTTTATTTTGTTTCCTATTTTGATAAGATCTCTTCTCTTCTTAAACTGACTTAGGGCTTCCTTGTATTACTATATAAACATAGATACGACCTAGAACACATTCGTAGTTGTGTAGCAACATATTAGAAGGAGTCTAATAACATATTGGCTTGGCAATTGCCCCCGGACGTAGTTCATGTGTTGAATGAACCGGGTAAACAACTCTTGTGTTCTTGTGTGTGTGATTCTTTCATTCTTGTGCTTGTGGGTGTGTTGATTTCTTGTCTAGATTGCAACGGGGGTACCACCAAATTCACAACACGATTAAGATGAGACCTGTTTTATATAGATTAATTCGAAGTGTTTGGTTCATAACTTCAAATGTCCTTGTGAAAGTCCGAATGTGAGACCTTAAAGAGGCACTACGAGAGTGACTGCTTTCGAGGACTCAGGTTAGATGCCATGAGGGCAACTAGACTAAGATTCGTACGATGTTAGAGTATGACATGCCCAATTCGAGTGGGAGTTCCATCGTAGCATACATTTCATACTGTATGTGACTATAATTCGACCTCAGAAAGTGATTAAATGATCCCTGCTTCATCACTGTGAGTTCTAGTGATCGATATGTGATCACATTATGCCCTATGTGACTTAGAAGCTATATCGAGAATCCAAAGATTAATGATGCTATTTTGACATGCCGACCTAAGGGCTTTGCACTTACAAATACCTCGCGAGCATTGTTGGGAAAGTTGTTAATCTAAAGATAATTGGCACGAGGTTCTAAGGAAGACAATTATGATATACATCTGTTTAGTGACTCAATGTCCGGACGATCATATTGAACACATGCTCAAAAGGTTGATCTTGAGCACGTAAAGCGATTGGCTTTTAAACATCGTTTATGAGGGTTAAAGATGTTTAAATAGATGTAATCATAATGCAGGGCGTAGACGAGTTTTTGACTAACGAGACGTGCTTTATGTTGGCGAGATGGTATTTAATATAAGCACTTCTACCCTTTTATACTTTTCTCGTGCAGTCGCACGCCTCACTTCCCGTATGAAGAGATCGGCATTTCATGAGCCTCGAGAATGTATTATGGTTAGAGAGCCATTTCCATTTTGAACGAGTGGGAGATGTTGGACTAGGACTCTTGGTACCTATCTTGATACGTTCAAAATAGGATAATACAAAGTTCTTGTTGGACAAGAATGGGTCCCAAGACAATCCTAGTGGGATTGTGAGACTAGACCAAGTCAACTATATAAAGGGTCTTTACCCTCATAATATCGACGTGCTTTATATCTCTCTCCCATATATTATCTCTTTTGGTTTCGCGATTCTCTAAGCTACCATCGAGAGCTTAGAATTTGAGTGTGAAATATATAATCAATATCCATCTTGTGATATTGATTGGACGAGCAAAGCGGTGGTCAGTAGAACGATCGAGACAATCAAGGATTCGTAGCACAAGCATAATTCTTCCGCAACAACGAGCGTCGGATTTAATCCAACAAGGTAATCCTAGAACTCGTTATGTGATGTATATGTGTATCCATCAAACACAAAAGTGGACAGCTTAATAAAGTGGCGGATGCTTTGATTCGCCGGGCTAGTTTGTTGATAACTATGAGTACTTCGGTTGTGGGATTTGATTGTTTGAAGGGTTTGTAAGAGACAGATGTTGATTTTGCGGAGATATGGGCTAAGTGTAGAGATGGGGGTCCAATTGTCTTATATTTGTTGCAGGTAGGGCTGTAAACAAGCTGAGCCGAGCCGAGCTTTGAAGTTTCGAGCTCGAGCTCGAATAAAAGTTATCGAGCTCGAGCTTTTCTCGAGCTCGAGCCCAGTATGAACCCAGTATGACCGTTCGAGCTCGGATCGACTCGAGTTTCGAGCTGTTCGCGAGCTTTTCGCGAGCTGTTCGTGAGCTGCTCGAACTCGAGTATTAACGAGCCGAGCTCGAGCTTGGACTTATTTTTTGAAAAAAATTGAAATCAAATGAGCTTTTCGAGCTCTAATCGAACTCGAGCCTAAATGAAGTGAAACTTGCCTTTTCAACTAACTGTTCTTGCGGCGGCAACAACATGAAGTCTGGAGTGCCACCAAGCTGGCCCAGGACATCAAATTTGTGAACTGTAATTATAAATATTGATTGTTAATTAAACCAAGGAAATATCAATTATCAGAAAAAGAAGTACACAAGACGATTGCTCGCATACTCTTTCAGTCCCAGAAAAAGAGTTTATTTCTAATGCCCAAGCTATAAATTTTAATATTTGTATGGTCTCTTTTCTTCTTTGCATAAGATGTTACTCCCTCCCTTCCGAAATGATCTTCCTAGTTTTTCTATTTCCAACACGAAGGTACTTTGAGCAATAATTTAGGTTGATTTAATTATCCGAATGAACATCAAAAAATTGTTATTGATAGTATTTATAATGTTGTATCGATAAGACGATAACATGTTTTCAATTTTTATTAGAATAATTAAATCAATCTATAATTATTGCTTATAATACCTTCGTGTTAACAAAAAAAAAAGTGAGACGATTATTTCGGGACAGAGGGAGTATTTCTCTTACATGTCATAACAAAAATGATAGTAACTGTGGCACAATTTAAAGAAAATGTGATGAATGATATTAAAGAGTTTTGACTTTTCAAATGGGAATTTCTTTTATTATTTCCTAGGAAAGAGATATGTGATCATATTCAGGCACATAAAACCTGCAACAGAAACCAAGTTGT